>JAQNDB010004847.1:0-22015 GCA_029204045.2 Tillandsia leiboldiana | reverse complement strand
ATAGTTCGGGAACCAACAATCTCGGTAGCAACCCGCAGAACCACCAACATCGGCACGAAAGTCCGGGATACCAAACCTACAACCCTAATCACCAAGAACAGGTTCCAGGCTCGGCCCCGTGGCTTTCGTCCCGACAAAGGAACGGCCCCTCGAACCACATACCACTCGAATCCTTTCGGTGGGGAGATTTACAGGAAAAAGGTGACATTTGTTATTGAAAAAAACATTTTCACTCAACCCACGCAGGGTGAGCACTAAAGGTATTTCCCTTTTTGAAAAACTATCTTGATTTGAGAAGAAACCCATTTTAATGATTTTTAGTTCTTTTTTAGAAAAACAGTTAGAAAACAAGTGTTTTACCCAAACCCCGAAGGGCTGATGCCTTTGTCCATCACAAGAACAGACTCCAGCGGCCCTTCGATGCTTGGAAGAAACATTGGTAGACTAAAAGCATGTGTATGTTCGACAAGGGTTCTGGGTTCTAGGTCCGCTAACACTAGTAAACAAATGCCACTAACACAGTGGCGATACCCCAAACAGGGGAAACAAGACCTCCCGGGATCACCGTTTACTCCAAACGTTCCCCGACTACAGACAAGCGTCCGCTACATCTACCAGACTCCACTCTGCTCCCAAGCACGAGTGCAAACGCATCCCACACTAAAAAGAAGTCCCGACCCCTCGTCCCACTACCCGGGCGAGGATAACACTAAGTCTAGGAATGAAACATAAAGTGTGGATGTCTAAACATAAATAACCCCTAGCCCAAGTGAGGGTTTTCTACTGGTCTGGTTACACATGCAACATATGACAGGGTTGCTAGGTCAGGTGCCAAGATAACAAATATTTAACAGGCGGTAGGAAGCAGAAGAGATCATACGATCATCAGATAAATACAAAGAATATTACATTCAAATTCTAGCATGCTACCAAGTTCCAATCCTATCATGCATGATTCTATATCCAATAGAATTAGCGCACAGTCCATAGACCTGAAGAGAAGCCACCCACCTGATATGCTAACTGTCCGGAGTCGCACAGCTGAGAAAACCAAGAAAATAACAACTCTATGTCCAACAGTCCAGCACAGTCCACAATCCCTCCTGGTACAACACAAGGCCTACAGTTACACTTTATTCCCAAAATCTGCCAAGTATACAACACTAAAATTTCAGCCGCAAAGAAGTCAATTTTCACCTGCAGAAAGAGCTCCAAAATTCTGAAATAATACCACAGCGATCCTCGCGTCGAGACCTTCGAAAGGTACCTGCAGGTCCAAATCCGAGCACCGTAGGCCAAGTTACAATTTCCACAGTATCGGTGCGCAAAATCCCAAAAACCATACAACTGTAACCTCTTGTACAGATAAAAAGGAAAATGTAATACCTTCGGGAAGGTCTCCAAAAATTCTGAGAAAAACACTATGATGTTCCTCGCGCGAGTAGATGAAAAAAGTCTATAAGAGCGTCTCAATCCGATGTCCGAGCGCGGAGATAAAATTCCATCAATCCGCTGTCCTCAAAAAATCCACACAGCAACAAGGTCCTCAGTGAGCATGGAAAAACTCCTCGAAAAGCGCGTACCAGGAAATGCAGAAGGAACCAAAAATCGTAGCCTTACCTATTGCTAATCCAACGGCGAAGAAATCGCCACAAAAGATGGTCGGAGTAGCCGGGGAGCTCGTGCACCGAAACGCGACGAAAGAAACACCGAAGAAAGAGTCGCGACGCACCAAGAAAATATAACCTCAAAAACCGCGCCACGTAAAATCCCCAAACTCTGCAGATGGAAATAGCACTGCACGAGGATCCACTTTGCTGAGGCCTCAATCGGTTTGCAGCTCGCAAATGGTGGAAAAAGGGGAGAAGAGCAGCTCGGGTCGCTAAATAGGCCCAGAAAATAATTCCGAAAATGACGGATGTGTCCCGGTTTCCGGGCGCTCAGAGAATTCGGCTGCTACAGTGTTGGGCCCCGGCCCAACAACTGTGCGCGCCCGAATCCCCCACGGGCCTCCACGATACCCACCGAACAGGCGACAGCGACGCAACCCACTCACACGGCGCCGCGTGGCACACTCGCAGCCGACGCGTGGCGCGCCAACGCGCGGAACGCGTCAAACGCGCGCCCACGTGCCACGCCTGCACCGCCGCCTTCGCCTCTGCCAGGCACGCGCCCGAGCCGGTGCAGAGTTCCGTGGACCGTGCGCACAACATTGCACCAACCACACGATGCCACGTGTCACCCCCCGGTCCACCGTACACCGCGCCTTTTTGCCGTGGACCGCGCCTGCTGCGCCGGCTAAACAGGTCGAAGCCCCGTGCTCAACCCGGGTGCACGCCTCCGTTGGACCGCGCACCTGCCCGAGCGCCCGCGCGTCCTGCCCCGGTTGCTCCTCCGCCTGCCCGCCCCGCTCCGCCGCGCTCCGCCGCTGCGCCCCGCCGGCCGCCGAACAGTACCATTGCCTCAAAAAACGGGCGCGTCATCCGGGCTCCGAAAAATACAAGTGAATAGTCCCATTTCATCGTTTTCGCGCGCTGAATCCAAATTCGATGTCCATTTTGCCAAATTCAAACTTTAAAAATTGCCGAAGGCATCCGAGAGGTGATCTTTTATCCAAACTTCGCCCTGAGTCCATTTTGACATCCGTGTCGCGCGAAACCACTTCTAAAACACTCGACGCGTCCCCAATTTCCCACGTGATCCCTTTTAAAGCCCCAAGTCCATCACTTGTGTCCAAATTGCGCACAAACACCCCCAAAGGCCACTAATCCATCAGTAGTCTCTTAAGTGGGGATTCGGTCCTCACATCCTCCCCCACTAAAAAAAAGTTTCGTCCTCGAAACTAACACGGCTCAAAAGGGGAGTTCCAAAGCCACGGTAAGTATCCATCAACACCGTCTCCAGCTCCCCAGTCGCTACGCACACTCCGCGAAGCGAGTCCACACGGCAAGGAGTCCAAAAGCTGGAAAACCACAAGAATTCCAAAGGACAGAGGACAAGGAAGAACGACCAACTCTACTCGTTCGAACTACACGAATTACGCCAACACAACCAACAAGAAGGGTAAAGGCCCCATCAGCAGGAAGGCGTCACCCCCAACTCTCTTAATTTAGAAAACGGCTGAAATTAACGAAAAGTCCGAAAATTCGAAAGACCAGTGCCTTCGCCCCAATCAAAACAAGAACAGGTTCGGGCACCGTCTCCATTTCTGGAGCAGTCTTTGAGTTTTCGTTCTGTTCGAAAATTTCGGCACAAAGGCGAGAAAAGGGAGAGAAGTGTTGAAGTCGTTCCTGCCGTGGCAACAAAACAGAAGCTACGATCTAACCGTGACCCCTAAGGACACAACCTCACGTCCTAATCGTCACCTACGCTCAAAGAGTAGCACCTAACCCCAAAACCGCAGAAGCCACAGCTACAGGAAGAATACCCCGGTTACTTGTGAAGATGAACTCCTGATGTCCAACTCGCGGAAGGTCACTGTCCTCAATCCACAATCAGCAGTTGCACGATACCGCACCAACTGGTCCATCCCGCGCTGCTCAATCTGAGTCGTGGAGCTGTCACTGAACCGTAACACCTGCCGGTGTAATTCCAAGTGTCAACTGTACTGGACACAATCCACTAGGCTCCCCCACATGCACACACCAACAGGAACCTGTACCTCTAGGCACGTGGTAACAACTCTACCTCCAGTCCAGACAGGAAAGCCAAAAACACTCAACTCAGACTGCTGTAAGAAATCATGCCCGCGACAACCTGGTCCACTGCCGTAGCGCCTCCAACCGGGTGGTACAGACTCATCCGCTCGATGTAGGTGGTCGTCGCTCAGTCTGCCTCTCCGCCACAATTGCCCGTCGGTCTGCGGTGAAACCGTAATAATGCAACTTGCTTCCTACGCTTGATGTAGGTGCTGATACTGCCATCGGGGTCCACCCGATCTCTGCATCTCAGAAATCCGCTACCCTGGAAAAAGAAATAAGATGCCTCTGCCGCCGATCTATCCTCCATCACCCGGCGCGAAGCACCAAAATCCAGAACTCGCTTCTGGCGGCAGATCCCTATCCAAAGGAACTGCAACGCCACGCTCCATACCCCACGCCTACTACATCGAAGCGTCAATAATCCGTAATGGAGGGACCAACTAAACTGGAAGGTATCCTGGCGCAACCACTCTCTCCAGGCACACATATGAGCCTCGTCCCTCGAAACCTGGAGCGCCAGTTCAACGACTGTATAAACTTCCTAGCACAGGGAGGCTCTCAAATAGTCTCTTGAGCTCCAGTAGATCCGGCTAGATTCGTCCTCGAAAAGGCGTCCATCGGAGCTTACTACGTAATCGCCCTCCTGGTCGGCGGTTTCCTGCCTCGCACCAGGGAGTGGTCATCGGTCGATTGCCCTTCAAGAATCCTGTCCAGCAGGGTCATGACCACTAGAGTCAGCTGTGCGACCGTGCCCGCCGGTACCACTTCGAGTCTTAACGCGAAAAATTCGCAATCAGACGTTCTTGCTGGGTGATAGCTGTTACGGATTTTGTTTTGGCGCATTTCGTGAAAGTGTTAAGTCTTGAAGATTGAAGATGAATGAAGTTTGGATCATATACCTCAATCTCAAGAAAGAAGAATTCAAAAGGATCAGGTAAGTTTAACTAAATATTTTTGGTGATCCGAATACTTCTTGTAGTGTAGAAACACTTGGAAGAATTTTTTATTGCATAAAAATCAAGAACTGGACATGGGACATGTTCAGGATCCGGATCAGACAGTCCAATCCGGATCCCGAAGGGTGCTTGTTCATGGCAAATCCGATCCGGATCAAAGTCATTTCGATCCGGATCCCGAACATGGGAATTTGCTGGAATACATGAACGATCCGGATCGGCATTACAATCCGGATCCCGAACCCTGTTTTTCTGGAATTGCCTGACTCGTTACGACGATCCGGATCACAGTTAATCCGATCCGGATCGCCGTCGTAAAATTTCCAGAAACGGACAGTTTTTGATCCTTATCTCTTCCTAGGGTTTCTAACCTATAAATAGACCCTATGATTCTTTTTCTAGGGTTAATCCAATAAGCCACATAAGCCGTCATCTTTTATACGGCCTAAGATCCACATATAGAGAAGAAAGGAAATCATTAGATATTACTCTATGTTTCTTCATCTATATTGATTAGTTTGATTCTAGGTTTTCATACTCACATCTTGAGTTGAATCAAACTAATGAATACTTAGATGGTATTTCCTATCTATCTTTGATCTAAGTATTCGGCGGATCATCACCACCCAAAAACAACGATTTACCCCAAAATCGGCGCGTGGACTCGCGTGGCCTTGTGGATTCAAGGTGCAACCGCTCTCGTGGATTCGGAGCGAGGTACGTTCGTGGATTCGAAGCGTGCTACTGGGTGAAGACCGTGGATTCGGTCAGACGTCGTGGACTCGACGTTGGACGCCGTGGATTCGGCGTTGGACGCAGATCGTGGATTCGAGAAGCGTTGCGGAGCGAGCGGAGAAGATCAACTAGGAGCGTATGGAAAAGGTTGAGTCGTCTGTGAGTACGGTATCACCTTGTACGTGTTTAATTCTAGTGGATTTCACCGTGTTATCGGTCCCGTGGTTTTTTACTCCGGTTTGGAGTTTTCCACGTAAAAATCTTGCGTGTTCATTTTATTTCCGCATTGGGTTTTTATTGCGCAATGATTTTTTGAGTGTTTATTGTTTACACCTATTCACCCCCCTCTAGGTGTTTTTTCCCCTATTTAGATCCATTATTACATATAACCCAACAAGTGGTATCAGAGCGGGAATAGGGTTGTAAACAATGGTTGAAGGTGGAAACATCAACAGACCCCCGTTCTTTGATGGAACAAATTATGCGTACTGGAAAGTACGGATGAAAGCCTTTTTAATTTCCATCGACGAACGGGTGTGGCAATCAATTGAATTAGGATGGTCTAATCCAACTGAAATTATTGCTGATGTTCGCACCATCAAACCTAGGTCGAAATGGACCAAGGAAGAGTTAGATTCATCTTCTTACAATGGCAAGGGAATTAATGCTATTTTTAATGCCTTATCTCAAACTGAATTCTCTCGCGTCTCGGCATGTGAGACTGCGAAAGAAATCTGGGATGTTCTTCAGGTTACACATGAGGGAACTAACCTCGTGAAGATTCAAAACTGCAAATGCTTACGAGCAGATTTGACTCTATTTTCATGGCAGAAAATGAATCTTTCACGGACTACTATACACGATTGCAAGACATCGTAAACTCATGTGCTAACCTGGGAGAGAAGATTCCAGAATTTAAGGTTGTAAGAAAGATCTTAAGAACTCTTCCTGAACGATTTCGCCCAAAGGTTACAGCCATTGAAACTATTAAACACCCGGACGAAATGCGTGTAGAAGAATTAGTTGGTTCATTACAAACTTATGAAATGACATTTACTACTAACTATTCTTCGGGAAAGGCATCCTCTTCTAAGTCTTCAGGTTATGCTTTGAAAACAACAAAGGAAGAAGACACGGATTCATCCTCCTCAGACGATGACGAGAACCTATCTATGGAGGAATTTGAGAAGCAGCTCGCTCTCTTGACAAGGAAGTTTCGCCGCAACTTTCGAAGGGGTAATTCAAGTAAAACTCCATCCTTCGGAAAGTCGAAGAAAGGCAAGGGTACTTCAAGTTACAAGTCAAGAAAGCAAGAGAACTTTTCAAAGGATAAGAAAAGTTCAGAAGGACAAGTCCAATGCTTCAAGTGCCGAGGATACGGCCATATCTCAACGGAGTGTCCAACTAAGAATCCGTCGAAGAAGAAAGCGATGCAAGTCGTCACTGGGATGACAACTCAACGTCAAATGAGTCATCCTCAAGTGATGAAGAAGAAAGCGCAACGGCATTCCACGCGTCCACATCTTCACCCTTCATGTGCTTAATGGCAAGTACTTCAGATTCATTGTCCAACTCCTCCGGGTTGAAAAAACTGCAACGGATGATGAATCAAGTAACTCTGAAGGTGAAGATTTTTTTAGCCTACCACAGACTTTTGAGGGATTCAAAGAAACTGGCTAAACAAAACAAGGGGTTGAGAGGGAGATTACAGGATCTCGAAGAAGAAGTAAAAAGGGTAACTTCTCTCTCGACGATCTTGAAGTGGAAAGGGATAATCTGATAAAAGCAAATGTTTCCCTTCAAGAGTCCAATGAGCTTTTTGAGAAGGAACATACAAAACTGGTGGATAAAGCGAATCACTTCTCAAAGCTCTACATCGAGGCCCAACAAGATAAATTGGAAATGACAAAGACCATTCTCCAACTAAAGGATGACTTAAAGAGATTTCTTCTGGAAGGAGTAAGTTGGATAAGCTTCTTGGTCTTGGTCAAACAAATCGGTTCGGCCTCGGGTACACTCAAACTGGAAACAGTCCAAGTTCGAGTGGGACAGTTTTTGTGCCTCAGTCGGTATCTCCTCCTCCGACACCGGAATTCACGACAAACAACGACAACAAGCCTACTTCTTTCTCTTCGGGATCGTCAAGCGCAAAGGTATGTTTTCGTTGTGGTATTTCAGGGCACATAAGGAGATATTGCAAGACAGGAGCCAAACGCTCAACTCAGACATTTCTTGCAACGACTACCAAAAGGTGATTCCTCAGAAATCAAATGCAAATCATTCAAAGGAAAAGAGACTTGGTAGTTCACCGCACAAGACGACATCATCAAGGAGCAGCAATCGATCTAACAAGACGCCTTCACCTAGGAGAATAACCTCGCATTCAAAAAGTTTTGGGTGCGCAAAGGTGAAATCTTCCCTTGTCTTGTTACTAATGTTTCCTTGCATGCATATGATAATTCGTCTTGGTATCTGGATAGCGGTTGTTCCCGTCACATGACCGGTGACAAAAATAGTTTTCAAAACTTTGAGAAAATCTCCGGAGGACTCGTTGTTTTCGGAGACGGTCGATCTTCCAAAATTGTTGGAAAAGGAACGGTAGCTATTCCAGATGGCCCGATTTTGAAAAACGTGTTATTTGTTGATGGCCTTAAGACTAACCTCATAAGCATAAGTCAACTTTGCGACAATGGTTTTTCAGTTAACTTTTCATCTGTTGAATGTGTTGTAACTGATAAGGACCATGTCTTCTTTTTAAAAGGGGTTAGATCTGAAAACAATTGCTATGTTGTTCCTAATAAAATTTCAGAAAAATGTAACCTAGTTTCTTTGGATAATGAAACACTTTGGCATGAAAGACTAGGTCACATAAATTTTAAAGAACTAGCAAAGATTTCAAATAAAGACGTGGTTAAGGGGGTTCCTAAACTTTTATTTAAAAACAACATTGTGTGCGGAGGTTGTCTTAAGGGAAAACAATCAAGGCTGCACACAAGAACCTGAACCACGTTGGTACCAAACGGCCCTTGGAATTACTGCACATGGATTTAATGGGGCCGACCCGTCAACCATCTTTGGGAGGTAAATGGTATATTTTCTTATTGGTTGATGATTTCTCTAGGTTTTCATGGGTAGCATTTTTAAAAGAGAAAGCTGATACGTTTGATTCTTTTCATGAGATTTGCCATCGTATTATGATTGAAAAGAATGAAAAGATCATTCGTGTTAGAAGTGATAGAGGTGGAGAATTCATTAATTCTAAATTCATTGATTTTTGCACTTCCAACGGCATAAAACATGAATTCTCAGCACCCTATACACCTCAGCAGAATGGTGTTGTTGAGCGCAAAAACAGGGTTGTTCAAGAGATGGCGCGTGTGATGCTTCATAGCCGGAATTTACCGCTATATTTTTGGGCTGAAGCTGTGAACACCGCTGTCTATGTCATTAATCGAGTGTATTTGCGCCCAGGAACTTTAAATACACCATATGAGCTGTGGTTTAGTAGAAAACCGGATATCAAATACTTTCGTATCTTTGGGAGTCGATGTTTATTTTGCGTGATCGCGAAAATCTTGGTAAGTTCGACTCTCGAAGTGACGAAGGGATCTTTTTGGGTTATTCTACAAATAGCAGAGCATATCGGGTATTTAACATGGAATCTAAACGATTGTAGAATCTATAAATGTTAAAGTAGATGAAGCTTTTCACTTTGCATCTGAAAAATCTACCCTCGATATCTCTCTTGATGATGATACTCCTGTAAGTGCATCTTCTCATGATAATACTTCCAATATTAATGATGCATCTAATGGTTCTTCAAGTTTATCTGATGTGCAGGAATCATCTCATGTACCTCCGAGTACTCCGTTACAACAAACGTTACGAATCTCCAAGGATCATCCTGAATCAAACATCATTGGAGACCCACAAGAAGGAGTCAAAACTCGGAGACAGTTGGTTTGTGGATTCGCTTGCTACGTTTCCTTGATCGAACCAAAGAACATCGATGAAGCTCTTCAGGATGACTACTGGATTAAAGCAATGCAGGAAGAGCTCCATCAGTTTGAGCGAAACAAAGTCTGGGAATTAACGAAGCCTCCAAAGCAACACAATGTGATAGGTACCAAATGGATTTTCAAGAATAAGAAAAATGAAGATGGTACCATCATCAGGAACAAAGCACGTTTAGTTGCTCAAGGCTACTCTCAAGTAGAAGGTATAGACTTTGATGAAACTTTCGCCCCTGTAGCTAGACTCGAGTCCATTCGTATATTATTCGCTATTGCTTGTCATTTTAAAATAAAATTATTTCAAATGGACGTTAAGAGCGCGTTTTTAAATGGGTTTTTAAATGAGGAAGTTTATGTGGCTCAACCGAAAGGTTTTGTAGACTGTAAACAACCTAACCATGTTTTTCGTTTGAAAAAGGCTCTTTACGGTTTAAAACAAGCACCGCGAGCATGGTACGAAAGGTTAACAAAGCACCTATTGGATAAGGGCTATACTCGAGGGGGAGCTGACAGGACTCTCTTTGTGAAGCATTATCAAAATAACTTCATTGTAGCACAAATCTATGTCGATGACATTGTTTTGGTGCAACAAAGAGATAATGATGCTTCTAAATTCGCTGAAACCATGGAAAGCGAATTTGAGATGTCCATGATGGGCGAATTGACTTATTTCCTTGGATTGCAAGTGAAACAGAGTGACGAAGGCATCCATTTGTGTCAATCCAAGTATGCTTTGGAGTTGGTCAAAAAGTTTGATCTAGAAAATTGTAAAGATTTTCCAACTCCAATGGGAACTAGCAATAAAGGATTAGGAAGTGAATCTTTTAGTGAGAATGTAGACGAGAAACTTTATCGGAGTATGATTGGAAGTCTACTTTACCTCACGGCTAGTCGCCCGGATATATCTTTTGGTGTTGGGATCTGCGCGAGATATCAATCTGCACCAAAGGAGGTTCACCTGAAAGCGGTGAAACGGATCATCCGGTACATTAAAGGAACCATAAATTTCGGAATTTGGTATCCTATGGGAACAAGTCTAGATATTATTGGATACTCAGATGCCGATTGGGCAGGATCTGTGGATGATCGGAAAAGCACGAGTGGTGCATGTTTTTATCTTGGCCATTGCCTTGTTGCATGGCACAGTAAAAAGCAAAACTGCATTGCACTCTCGACTGCCGAAGCGGAATATATCTCAGCGGGTAGTTGTTCAACCCAACTCATTTGGATGAAAAGTGTGTTGAGCGACTTCCGGATTTCAGCAACTTCGGTAACAATTCTTTGTGACAACACTAGTGCTATAAACATTTCCAAAAACCCTGTGTTGCACTCTAGAACAAAACACATTGAACTTAGATATCATTTTCTTAGAGAGCTAGTTGAATCAAATACTCTTCAACTTTCATATATTTCAACTGAAGATCAATTAGCTGACATTTTAACAAAACCTTTGGATCAAAAACGTTTTATTCATTTGCGTAAAGCAATTGGAATGCTTTCCTTGAAATAAACTTCTTTTTGAAACTTTTGCTTAGGTTAGGTTTTGTTTTTGTGTTTTTGTTCTTTATCTATGTTTATACATAGTACATTAATTGAGCATGTGTATTATTGACTTTACTTGCATCCTTTCATATAATTAGAAATTTATTATGCTTTGGATATCATAATAATTCAGTTGATGCATTGATCATTTATTTAAATTAAATCATTTTTAATTGATCAAAGTCAATTTCTCTCTCAATGATCTCTTGGTATTGTTTTTATCTTATTTGACTATTTGGTTGAGTATGAATTCGAGATCAATCCTTGGTTGAATACTTTATATCTTAAATTAATTGATAGCCAATTGAGGGGGAGTCAAAGAAAAGTAAAATGCTCAAAAGATGTGGAAAGAGTTACATCCCAATGAGGAGTGTGAAAACTACCACCACATGGAGGAAAGAGCTACCACCTCGGTCGTCCGAGTACTGTGTGCAGCTACCACATGTATACCAAGCATGGGTTTGTAATTTTTGATTAAATAAAATGCATGATTGAAATACTTGACTCCGTCAAATTTCAAGGTTGGTATAAGGTGGGATTTTTAATGAAAGATGCTCAAAGAGCCACTCTCTTCAACAGATTGACTAGATACATTATATAATTTATTTGGGATTTCAAACATCTATTGATCTTGGTAATTCATTTTCTTTACCATTTTAATGATTTGATAAACGCCGTACTCATAAGATCATGATGGATGTGTTTGAACTTGATCAACTTTAAAGGTTTTAATTTCTGTAAATTTTCATGTCATTATTTGAATGTTATTGATAGATTTAACATAATTTATTTCTCTTGACATGAAACGATGATTTTTGTTTAAAGTTGATGTGCTAAAATGCTTACATACTTTTTCTGGATTTTATTGAATTTTTCTAAATTATTCTGAAGAAAAAGTTGGAGCCGATCCGGATCGGACATGAATGATCCGGATCCCGAACGCAGGTGTTTCCTGCGGGTAGCCGATCCGGATCGAAATCTCGATCCGATCCGGATCACGGCTAGGGTTTTATTAGAACAAGAGGGATTTTGATTTCTTTTATTCCAATCTTTTGTTCTTAAGACTCCAGAGTTTCTCTCTCTAAAATTCATCCTTCTTGGAGCCTTTCAAACTCGAGTTCTTCGATTCCAAGTAAGTTTTATTGATCAAAATCTCGGTTTTTCACTGTTTTTCCTTGTTTGCTCAAAACGTGAGTAGAAATCATGGAACTTTTTCATTTGTGAATGGTTTTTGGTCAAATCTCTTTTGAAATAAGAACTCTGGGTAGATTAGTTTTGATTATATGCTAGGTATTCTCTTGATTAACGAATTTTTGGGCTTCGATTTCTGAAAATTCGGTTTTAGGGCATATAATGGGAATTTTGAAAATCATGCAATTGATCTATTTTTAAAATTCTTTTTGCAAAACTAATTTGATTCTAGTCTCTCTACATGATATGATTGTTTGGGTACAATTTTTCAAAATTTTGAAAATTAACAAGTTTTCATGTGTTCTTGAGTTGTTGCTCACAGGATTTCTTTTCTCAAGAAACCAATAGCAATGGTGATCACATGGATCATTTTTCTACTAGCTGCTATGGTACATACGAGAGAGACTGTCAAGCCCAAGAGGGCCAAGAAAGCGAAGAAGACTAAGGATGATTCTGACACTGAATCTGAAACAGAATCGATCGATTGGGATGAGTTGCAAATTGAAGCAACAACTGTTCCCACTGCCTCAAAAGGGAAAGCCCCTGCTGAAACCTCAAAGGCTCCGCCTACTGCAGCTGAAAAAGGGAAAGCGCCTATGGAACCAAGTCAAATTGGAACAAAAAGAAAAACCGGTGCAAGAAAAAGAGGGAGTGCTCAGGGAATTTTCATTGAGCGACCAGTTGCTGGCCAGACTCCTCCACAAGACTTCATCAGCTCCGCAAGAATCAAAGATTTTGAGAAGAGGGAATGCATTGGCGAAAGACATGTCAATGTCAATGCACTGAAGGAACGGTCCACACTCTTTGGGACTTTGTTTGACCAGGCCGGTCTTGGTCCCATATGCAACTTCACTGAGAATACTGGGTATTGTCCTCACTCAGTACGGATGTTCTATCAGAATGCTTCAAGTCTAGTCAATCAGGACCAAGGTCGTCGAGAATTTCAAACATTGGTCAAGAATATCAAGATCAAAGTCACACCTCAATTGATTGGAGAGGTGTTAGGGATGAAGGCCAGAGTTGATGGAGCTCATTATCTGAAA
Organism: Tillandsia leiboldiana; assembly: GCA_029204045.2. Classification (NCBI taxonomy): domain Eukaryota; kingdom Viridiplantae; phylum Streptophyta; class Magnoliopsida; order Poales; family Bromeliaceae; genus Tillandsia; species Tillandsia leiboldiana. The sequence goes on along the minus strand of JAQNDB010004847.1, from coordinate 8,834 downwards.
ACTCAAGTCTTCAACGACAACTCTTGGAGAGTGGTGGTTGATGGAATATGTCTTCCAGATACTCGGTCGACAGGAAACTCTGTTTTCTCAAAAGAATTTCGAACGGAGTATCGCTATATAAATTTCATTGTCTGCTACAATATCCTTCCAAACATGAATACGAAGGTTCTTCGATGGGACAGGATGTTATTTCTTTATCTTCTTGGACACCCCGCAGCATCAATGGGAGCGAACTTAAACATTCCTTTCCTCATTTGGTCAAGGATGGCGCGTTATGTGGAACATTCTCATCCCACGGAGAGACTCCCCTATCCAATGATAATTATGCGCATCCTTAGGAAGTTTAAAGTCGACACAAGTGCGAGCTCATATATGCACAGTTTGGGCACAATCAATGAGACGACAATTGTGAAGTCCCTCTCGACGAAGCCTGATGAACCCATAATACCTCCTCACCGACAACGAGCACAACAACAGCAAGCAACAACTTCTGCAACACAAGCAACACCTCCAGTTCCTCAAGCACATCAAGCACCCCCATCAACTTCTGATGATGATGTCGCTTCGGTTAACTCGATCTACAAAGAACAACAACGTCTCTCAAACGAACAAGAGCGAATGTCACATGAATTCACTGAAATGAAAGGAGAAATTCAAGAAGTGAAAAAGGAACTTGAAATCATCACTGCCTCCCAAATCACTTTGACTAAAACAGTCTCATCAATGAAAAAACTGATGAAAAAGATGTTTGCAAAAATGGGTTGCAGCGCCTCCGATGATTCCGACTCTTAAATTTTTGTTCTAACCTTTCTTTTGTTTTTGCAGGTTTTTCACTTTCCTTTTTGTTTGTTTTGTTATCGTGCCTGTTTAACTGTTTTAACTCTCCTTGTGTTTTGTAATTATTGGCTTCCTTTGTGACAAAAAGGGGGAGAGAGTTTAGAGTGAACTCTGTGAGAACTTTGAAGAGTTAGAGTGAACTCTGTGAGAACTTTGAAGAGTTTAGAGTGAACTCTGTGAGAACTTTGAACTTTTGGTGAGAACTTTGAACAAACTTTGACTTTGGTGAAAGGTAAGTATCACAACTTCTGGTTTTATCTTGTGATTTGATGCATGTCCCTACTAACTATTCGACTAACTATTTGGACATGTATTATTACTAACAAGTTGTTTGATTACTAACAAAGCAAAGTTATGACATTTGGAATCTTATTGCTTAGAAGATATGTCAATGTTTGATTGTGATCTTATTACATATCTGAATTACTCAATGTCATGGTGAGCATAAACTCTATCTCTGTTAGGTTTTGAATGCTAAATATTCTTGAGGTATCTAACGATCTCTTTTTGTCAAGAATGATTTCTTTTTGCAGAGAGTGCAGATGTCTAAGTCTAGAGTCTGTTTTAGGAGTTTATCTCATGTATTGGATCTCCATTGTAAATTTCTGTTGTATGGTGATAGCAACAAAAATATCTTTTTTGAATTTTCTTTAGTGGATCTGTGTTTTGTCACGAAACGCCAAAGGGGGAGATTGTTACGGATTTTGTTTTGGCGCATTTCGTGAAAGTGTTAAGTCTTGAAGATTGAAGATGAATGAAGTTTGGATCATATACCTCAATCTCAAGAAAGAAGAATTCAAAAGGATCAGGTAAGTTTAACTAAATATTTTTGGTGATCCGAATACTTCTTGTAGTGTAGAAACACTTGGAAGAATTTTTTATCGCATAAAAATCAAGAACTGGACATGGGACATGTTCAGGATCCGGATCAGACAGTCCAATCCGGATCCCGAAGGGTGCTTGTTCATTGGCAAATCCGATCCGGATCAAAGTCATTTCGATCCGGATCCCGAACATGGGAATTTGCTGGAATACATGAACGATCCGGATCGTGCATTACAATCCGGATCCCGAACCCTGTTTTACTGGAATTGCCTGACTCGTTACGACGATCCGGATCACAGTTAATCCGATCCGGATCGCCGTCGTGAAAATTTCCAGAAACGGACAGTTTTTTATCCTTATCTTCTTCCTAGGGTTTCTAACCTATAAATAGACCCTATGATTCTTTTTCTAGGGTTAATCCAGATAATCCACATACAAGCCGTCATCTTTTATACGGCCTAAGATCCACATATAGAGAAGAAAGGAAATCATTAGATATTACCCTATGTTTCTTCATCTATATTGATTAGTTTGATTCTAGGTTTTCATACTCACATCTTGAGTTGAATCAAACTAATGAATACTTAGATGGTATTTCCTATCTATCTTTGATCTAAGTATTCGGCGGATCATCACCACCCAAAAACAACGATTTACCCCAAAATCGGCGCGTGGACTCGCGTGGCCTTGTGGATTCAAGGTGCAACCGCTCTCGTGGATTCGGAGCGAGGTACGTTCGTGGATTCGAAGCGTGCTACTGGGTGAAGACCGTGGATTCGGTCAGACGTCGTGGACTCGACGTTGGACGCCGTGGATTCGGCGTTGGACGCAGATCGTGGATTCGAGACGCGTTGCGGAGCGAGCCGAGAAGATCAACTAGGAGCGTATGGAAAAGGTTGAGTCGTCTGTGAGTACGGTATATCACCTTGTACGTGTTTAATTCTAGTGGATTTCACCGTGTTATCGGTCCCGTGGTTTTTTACTCCGGTTTGGAGTTTTCCACGTAAAAATCTTGCGTGTTCATTTATATTTCCGCATTGGGTTTTTATTGCGCAATGATTTTTTGAGTGTTTGTTGTTTACACCTATTCACCCCCCTCTAGGTGTTTTTTCCCCTATTTAGATCCATTATTACATATAACCCAACAATAGCATCTACACCTGCTTCCTCGGCCTGCCCCTTGCGACTCAAGGCGTCGGCTACCACATTCGCTTTTCCCGGATGATAGTGGATCATCATGTCGTAGTCTTTCAGTAGCTCGAGCCACCGCCTTTGTCGCAAGTTTAGCTCCTTTTGGGTGAAGAGGTACTTGAGACTCTTATGATCAGAGTACACGTTGCAGTGTGCTCCATACAAGTAATGTCTCCATAGCTTGAGGACGAACACAACCGTTGCGAGCTCCAAATCATGCACGGGGTAATTCCGCTCATAATCCTTGAGTTGCCTTGACGCATAGGCTATAACCCTTCCCCGTTGCATAAGCACTCTTCCCAGTCCGTTCTGCGACGCATCGCAAAATACTTCATAACCCTCCCCCGGTTCTAGTAAGGCGAGAATCGGGGCCTGCGTCAATCTATCCTTGAGCTCCTCGAAACTCTTCTGGCAGTGATCCGTCCAGATAAACTTCTCCCCCTTTCGAGTTAAACGATTCAAGGGGGTGGCTATCTTAGAGAAGCCCTCCACTAAGCGCCGGTAATACCCGGCTAATCCCAGGAAGCTTCGAACCTCCGTCACCGTTGTCGGTCGGGGCCAGTCCGTCACCGAGTCTATCTTCCTTGGGTCCACCGCGACTCCGGACGCCGAGACTACGTGCCCAAGAAATCCACCTTATGGAGCCAAAACTCACACTTTTTGAGTTTGGCGTAGAGTTTCTGTTCCCGTAAGGTCTGGAGGACTGTGCGCAGATGTTCTTCATGTTCCTCATCTGTACGGGAATAGATGAGGATATCGTCGATGAAGACCACCACGAATAAATCCAGGAAGGGTTTGGACACCCTATTCATCATGTCCATGAATACTGCGGGGCGTTAGTGAGCCCGAAAGGCATCACTGTAAATTCGTAGTGGCCATAGCGAGTCCGGAAGGCCGTCTTGGGGACGTCCTCCCCTTTAACCCTGAGCTGATGATAGCTGACTACAGATCAATCTTTGAAAACACCGTTGCCCCTTGCAGTTGGTCGAATAGGTCGTCGATCCTTGGCAGGGGGGTACTTATTCTTAATGGTGGCCTTGTTATTTCCCGGTAGTCTATGCACAACCGGAGGCTTCCGTCCTTCTTCCTCACGAACAGGACGGGCGCGCCCCATGGTGACGCGCTTGGTCTGATAAAACCTTTGTCCAAAAGGTCCTCCAGCTGTGCCTTGAGTTCTTTCAACTCAGCGAAGGCCATCCTGTACGGTGCCTTGGTGATGGGCTTGGTGCCCGGGAGTAGTTCAATAGGGAAGTCAACTTCTCGTTCGGGCGGCATCCCAGGGAGTTCCGCCAGAAATACCTCCGGAAAATCCCTTACGACTGGGATGTCGTAAAGCGAGGGGACGGGGTCGGGTGGCTAAATCTACCGAGGCTAGGTAGGCCACACACCCACCCTCTATTAGTTTCCTGGCTCGTGACGCGGAGATGATAGCTAAGAAGGAGGTGCTTTTACACGCCAAGTATACGTGTTCCGGAAAACCCGGCTTCTGCAGTTGCACCTGACGCTTCTCGCAGTCAATCACCGCCTGATACTCGGTAAGCCAGTCCATGCCCAGCACCACGTCATATTCCTTTAACGGAATGACCACCAGATCCCAAGGGCACGACAACCTTCCTAGCTTTATTGAGCATGAAGGTACCAGCCTAGTTGCCGCGATTGACCCCCCAGGGGTCTGGACGATCATCAAAACATCCAGGGGACTACTTTCTAGCTGATGTGTTTGTGCAAAAGTATGGGAGATGAAAGAGCGAGACGCCCCGGTATCAAAAAGAGTTCGAGCTCGAAAATCAGAGACGGAAGTAATACCTGCGACCACCTCCTCTTGCAGTGCGGCTCCATGTTGGCCCATGGAGTAGAGTCTTCCTCCTGGTTGTGGTCGTTGTTCCCCTTCTGCTCTCGACATCGAGGGGCGTGGGGGTACTCCCGTCGGCGCTTTACCCCGTCCTTGTGGTTGCGCCATCGAGGCGGAAGCCGCAGAAGATGCCGCTCCCGCGTTCATGCGGCAGTTATATCGAAAATGCCCCGATTTACCGCAGCGGTAACAGTGATCTTGTCTCTTAGGGCAATCCGTAACTTGGTGCGTTCCTCCGCAAATAACGCATGGCTTGTCCGCTAACCGCTGCCTCCCGGTAGGCGCACTCTTGCTCCCTTGTTGCACTTTGGGATATTTTGAGGGCCGGCTCCCACCGGAAGAGCCCCCTCCCGGGTAGGCCTGTGTCCGCTTCTTTTCCGGTTATACTCTGATCCCTCACGGCGAGCTCGGGTAATGGCGAAACCCCGCTCCACAATAGTGGCCCTATCCACCACTTCTCGAAACGTGCGCAAGTCCGCCGCCTGGACTATTTCGAAAACGTCGCTCCGTAGCCCGTCCACGAAGAGGCGACCCTTATGGGGTTCGTCCCGTATGGCAAATAGAACGCAGTTAACTAGTCTCGCGAACTCCCTTTGGTATTCCACGACCGAACGATTTCCTTGCCTAATGTTCCTAAGGTCGTCCTCCAGTTGCCGCTTGACGCTATTGGAAAAGAAGGCGCCAAACAATTCCTCTCTAAAGGCCGACCACGACAGTAGTGGGGCATCGGTGGACGGGTCCGGGCGTACGGTCTTCCACCAGATGCGTGCGTTCCCTTCAAGGAAGTGAACAGCTAGGGGAACCCGCTCATGCTCCTCAATCAGTAGATCTTCGAAGAGTTTTTCCATAGTATCCACCCATTTCTCGACGACCCAAGGGTCGGTCGTTTCCCCCTCGAAGGTGGGCGGGTCATGCTTCTTAAACTCCGTCAAATTTGTCCTAACCCTCTCCCGTTCAGTTCGCTGATCCGTAACCCCCCTACCGCGGCGGACCCCCGAGAACAGGGGTCGTCCCTGCTTCCCTTGCTGAGTCGCCCACTGTCGCACCCGGCACGGGCCCTGAAGCCGTTGGGGTGGGCATATCCCCCGGGGCTACGGCCTGTTCCGCCGACACGCCCGTCACAGAAGTCTGATGGGGTGCGGTCGCAGTCACGCCAACCGCTCCCGGCGGTCCGTAGTGGGGGCGGCCGTTGCGGGGGAGGGGTCGGGGCATGCTCGCTAACGCTGACGCCTGTTGCTGGGTCAGTTGACGAAACCTGCTCTGCCAACGTTGCTAATTGTCCGGCCATTTCTCGCAACTGCGTCGGAGAAGCTGATTCTCTGCGGCGGCCGGGGCGATCGTCTGCACCTGCGTTCTCGGTAGATGACCTAGTCCGGGCCATCGTCTGTGAAATCAAAGAAACCGCGTTAACCCTACATTATCACCCTAGCACCTGGACTACAACGCACTTATATTAAACCCGTTTCCCGTACTCTCACGTACTACCGCACCTATACCTTGGTTATCTCGTGTCCCAATTTGCTTGTGGCATCATACACTGTGGATGTGGATCCCGACTACTGTGGTTATGGTTGTTTTTCTCTGATACCATATAATCTGTCACGCCCCGGGAGGTCTAGTATAAGCGGAAAAACTGTTGTATTATATTTTTTTTCTTCACACGTGAAGATCAACCTCGCCCCCGGTGCCGACAGACCGCCACATATACAAATTCACTCTGCAATCGGACAGAGTCTCCTGTGTATATGCACGGCGTCACCATTTACAATACCAACCATCAACCATACAGTCGTCATCAAACATAGAGCAGGAGAAGTAATACCTACGGTTTTGCAAACGGTGTCCAACCGACACCCAATTTTTAAAACAATACACATCAAACAAAGTGAGAGCGGCAACATCGTTTGGAAAGGATAAATCCAGATGTTTACAAAATCTGTGCACACACGGCACTCTGCTTTTGAAAACGTTTTCGCAATCATTTTTATGATGATATAAAACATGCCGCGCCCCGAATCACAAAGTATGACTAAACCGTAATAGTAATCCAATCCACAGTGCTAACTATAACTAATATGATCCACAGATGCAAATTTAAACTAACAGTAGTTAAGAAAGAATTGAGATAAATCCAAGGAGCAACGAGTAGGAAGCCTCCACGAATACGGCCTCTCGACGCAGTCTCACCACCATCCCGACTAATGCCCTAGTCAAACCTGTCACGGAGTGGGTAACGTCAGTGACAAATAAAGTAAATGTCTTACAATTAACGTTGAATTAAAATTAAACCGATATACCGGAACCTTTCGCTAAACCTGTTACAAAATAAGCTGGGCCCCATCCCCAGAGTACTGTCGGAGAGACGGAAGTTCCCCTCGTGCACAGTCATTACCCCCATGATGCTTTTAACCCTCTTCACGATGCTAGTACGGCGCACTTAGCTGGCGTGAAGAGGTCCCCACCCCATACACGTGGGGCACACGGGTCACTCGGACACTCTCACGGAAAAGTACACCCATGCGGAGGCCAATCCGCTGTGTAAGTGCAGCATCCAAAACCGGAAATTGCCGAGGTCGGCGTTGTAATAAGCCCCGCGACGCAGCCGCCACAATATTAAATAAAGTTTCATGCGAAGGTAAATAGTCCATCTACTATATTAGACAAGTTAACGAGCCTTTTACGATGATATGGTGCACTCACTGCACTGTTGCACTTATAGCAAGGGGACCCACCTGGTTGCGCGAGGATCGGAGCACCCGGATCTTTCGCACAACTCCGTTGCGTATCTGGACCTAAGAAGAGTCTCATAAGGGTAACCAAAGTCAGAACCACACACTAACTACAAAACGAAAAGCCCGACATTACCCATCCAATGGAAACCCAAGGAAATCGTCAAACCCGTCGATCAACGGATTCCCCCCCCCCCCACCCCCGGGGCGGACCGAAACCCATGCGGGCGGCCCTCGCGGGCAGGCCCGCGCGGGTGTGGTCCGAGCGGTTGCCACGCGCAGGTGTGTAAATACCGCGCGGGTACGATACGCTCGGTGCCCCCGGCGGTGTAATCCCGCGCGGCACCCGTCGGTGGCCCCGAGCGGGTACGATCCCGGCGGAGCCGCCGCGGTGCCGCTCGGTGCCCCGCGCGGGTGTAACCCGCGCGATGCTTGCGAGGGTACGATCCACGCGGCGACGCGCGGGTGTAATCCGGCGCGGTGCCTGCCCGGGTCGATCTGCGCAGCGCACGGCGCGCGGTGCCCGCTCAGTGCACCGCGAGGGTGTAATCACGCGCGGTGCCTGCGCGGGGCGATCCGCCGAGCACCGCGCGGCTCCCGCGGTTTTTGCCAGCCGGTGCCTGCACCTGCGCGATCCCCTAGCGGCATCGCGCGTCTCCCGCGCCGTGTCGTGCCCTAACTTCGCACGCCGGCGGCGGTGGCGGAATGACGGAGACGACCGAAACCCTAAACAAGAACGTAAAGAAGATCCGAAAAACCACCCGAGGATTCAATACGGATTAATCACGGGGACGAGTCCGATCGCGCTCTTATCTCCGGCTCGTTGTTCGGGGTGATCGGACTCCTTGGTTTCCTTCATTTTCTCTTTCTTTCCTTCGGCTAGGTTCGTCTTTCTCTCGCGCGTTCTTTCTTTTCAGTAGGGCTCTTTCGTACATATTAATTCAACCCCTTTTTTAATCCTAGTCGCCGATTAATTAATTATCAATTAATTAATCATAGGAATAACAACCCCAAATTAATTGCCGTAACTGCTTAATTAATCCCTTAATTAATTAATCACACGGACTATCCCAATTCCAAAACAAGCATGCGGATATTTTACGCGGATTTCGATGCACGCCTTAAGTCATCGCGATCTTAAAAATCCATTCCGGGAGATCGACATCGGATTCCCGATCCGATCGCACCATCGGTCTTCGTTTCCGAGCCCTTCAACGAAAAAAATACCCGCACCGCCAACTGACCGAGTTTCAAACGTTAAATAATTTTTCACTTAAGGGCATAAATAATTAACATGTGAGTCACATTAGCCGTAAAAGCCGAAACACTACATTCCTGATCGGTGTTCATAATTCAGGTCTTTGCGTCTGACTCCGGCCCCGAGCCTTCTGTTGGAGTCG
>JAQNDB010004846.1:0-22025 GCA_029204045.2 Tillandsia leiboldiana | reverse complement strand
GAAAAGAAGCAAGCACTGATTTGTCCTAAGTCAAGATCAACATGATAGTGTAGTGATGAGAAATGGCCTAACTAGATGTCCATACAAGCTGCAAAAATCCCGAGAGGAAGATAGAAAGAGTACAGATATCACTTTCTGACTTATGTTTTAGAATTAAACAGTTCCCTACATTTTCAATATTGCATGATATCGCACCATCCCATAAAACTTCTCAAGAATGAGCGATATTATAATCATATAAACGCTATTCAGCCCTACAAATAACTATCCACCTAGCATGTCCAACGATCCCCAAGTGGTACCCACCATCCAGTAAAATACATGGCCTCAATATCACAATCAAATCTACATGCAAGGTTATGTGTACCATAGCCAATCCACATGTCCAACCCACATGCATAATCCCAACCACGAGTATTGATCAATCAATAAGTCCAATAATAGGATTCTCTCTATATTCCTAGTGAGTATGTCAGAAGTAGAGGGATATGTTGGGTTATGTCTAATAAGGATCTAAATAGGGGAAAAAACCACCTAGAAGGGGGGTGAATTAGTGTAAACGATAACCACTCAAAAATCTCTTGCGTAATAAAATCCAATGCGGAAATAAAAATAACACGCAGATTTTACGTGGAAAACTCCATCACAGGAGTAAAAAACACGGGGACCGCTAACACGGTGAAATCAACTAAGATTAAACACGTACAAAGGTGATATAACGTACTCCCACATGACTCAACCTTTTTCCATACGCTCCGAGTTGATCTTCTCCGCTTGCTCCGCAACGCGCCACGAATCCATCGATTTGACGCTCACAACGCCGAATCCACGGCGTCTCCAACGTCGAGTCCACAGACGTCTGACCGAATCCGGCCCTGGTCTCCACCAAGTAGTACGTCGCGATCACACGAACTACCTCGCTCCGAATCCACGAGAGCGGTAGCACCTTGAATCCAAAGCCACGCGAATCCACGTGCCGATTTTGGAAAAATCGTTGTTTGGTTGGTGGTGGATGATCCGCGAAACTTAGATCAAAGATAGATCGGAAATGCAATCTAAGTATTCATAATTGATTCTACTCAAAATCTGAGTATGAAACCTAGAATCAAATTAATTAATATAGATGGAAGAAAACATAGAATTAAATCTAGTATTTTCTTTCTTCTCTATATGTGGATCTATAAGTTTTTTCTCCGTTAATATTTTCCGTCATTTTCTGGAGTATAAACTATATCGTGGATCTCCCCTAAAAGATAGAATTAGGGTTACTTATAGTTAGAAACCATGGAAGAGGATAAGAATCAAAAACTAACCTTATCTGAAATTTTCAGGTCGATAGTCCGGACTGGATTAGGCGATCCGGACTGTCGTCATTAAACACAGAGTTTTTCCAGAAGACCACGTTCGGGGCTCCGGACTGAAATCCCACGGTCGGACTGTTCACTGCAGGTTTCTGCAAAATCCACGTTCGCGGTTCGGACTGAACAAGATGTGTTCCGGACTGGATTTGCCATGAACTAACCTATGTTCGGGGTCCGACTGTAGTACTCTGATCCGGATCATGAACATATAACATGTCCAGTTTTTGATTTTTTATGCGATTATTAAAAACCCATCCAAGTGTTTCTACATTATAAGAAGTATTCGGATCACCAAGATTGTTTAGTTAAACTTACCTGATCCTTTGAATTCTTCTTTCTTGAGATTGAGGTATATGATCCAAGCTTCTTCATCTTCAATCTTCAAGACTTAAGCACTTTCACAAAATACGCCAAAATAAAATCCTTAACAATCTCCCCCTTTGGCGGTTTCGTGACAAAACATAGATCCACTTAAGAAAATTCAAAAGAGATTTTTGTTGCTATTACCATACAATAAAAATGTACATTTGGGATCCAAATAAACTAAATACATGAGATAAACTCCTAAAACAAACTCTAGACTTAGACGTTTGTACTCTCTGCAAAAAGAAGTAATTCTTGACAGAGAAATCATTTGATACCTCAAGAATTTAGCATTCAAAAACCAACCAGAGAGATAGAGTTTATACTCACCATGACATTTATAAAATCAGATATGTATTAAAATACCAATCAGAGATAGACATATCTTTTGAGCAATAAAATCCAAATGTCATAAGTTTGTTAGTCAACAAACAACTTGTTAGTAATATTACATGCCCAAATAGTTAGTCGAGGCATGCATTCATTCACAGTACAAAACCAAAAGTTTCTTTTGATACTTACCTTGCAAGTTTCAATGTTCCACACAAGTTCTCACAGAGACCATTGTTTTAACCAGTTCAAATCTCTCTCCCCCTTTTTGTCACTAAAGAAAGCCAAAATTACAAAAAAAATGAAAGGGAGTCAAAAGTTCAAAAATGTAAGAACTAAGACTAAAACCTGCAAAAACAAAAAAAGATTAGCTAGAAAAACAAAGAAACCCAAGATTAGATCATTAGAACAAATGATCATTCCAGATCAGACCTGTCTGAACCTGCTACAGTCCAATTTGTTCAAAATTCCTTTAAGCATTCTTGATATTTTGGAACATTTTCTTTTTATCTGTTGTTGTCCAGAATTGATGTGTTCTATGTCAATGGCCATTATTTCTTGTTCAATAGACAATCTCCGCTATTCTCGTTGGATAGAGGACAATATATCAGCTTCTGTGGTGTTTCTCCTGGAGGTCGAAGGAGGTTGTGTGGATGCGGACGATGCATTTTGACCTGCATTCCATGGAGATTCTCTAGGCAGAGAGTGTGCTCTGGCGAGGGGTTCATTAATCTGAATTCCACTGCCCCTTGAATTCTTTCGCCTAGTGTACTGCTTGGTTGTTGAAGAAGACTTCATCAACTTTTTGTTCTTTAAATAAAACCTATCTTCGTCATCAACAGCCTGTTGTACTTCTTTACAAAATGCGTCCCAATCCTCTTCATCTTCTGATTCTGACTCAATTTGAGGAACATTCTTTGCCTCTTCTTGATTTGTTCCATCTTGTTCCTTTTTAACAGATGCTCGAGTTCCCACTAATGCTACAATGAGCACAATAATCCAAGCAAAAACCATCCTTGCTAGTGCGTTAGTCAAGAACAACCTGCGAGCAAAAACTCAAGAACACGAAAAAATTGTTTATTTTTAAAAATTTAAAAAATTGTACCTAAACAATCATTATCGTGTAGAGAAACTAGGAATCAAATTAGTTTTGCAAAAAGAATTTTAAAAATAGATCAATCCCATGACTTTCAAAAATTCTCATTATATGCCCTAAAACCGAATTTTCAGAAATCGAAGCCTAAAAATCCGTTAATCAAGAGAATACCAAGCATATAAACAAAACTAATCTACTCAGAGTTCTTATTTCAAAAGAAATTTGACCAAAAACTTGTCACGCCCCCGGAGGTTTTTGAGTCTATCAAAGCGGAAAGTTGCGTGTATTATTTTTTTTCTTAACAAGGTAACTTAAACCTCATCCCCGGTGCATGCCAGACCGCCACATACACAAATTCTCTCTGCCCACGGACAGAGTCTCCTTTGTATATGCACGGCGTCTCATTTACAACATCATACATCAACCATCAACCATACAATAGACATACATCGTCAAATAGAGTTCAGTAATTTAACTAATGTTTTAAAAGACCGGTGTCCACTCGACACCTTGTTATTAAAGCGGCATCAACGTTTGGAAAGAATAAAACCAGCGGTTGCAAAACCCGTGCCCACACGGCACTTCGTTTTGAGAAAACATTTTCGAAATCATTTGGTTTATCATGAAAACGTGCCGCGTATGAAGACATCACTATAAGTATCCAAGTATAAAAGTACACCTCATCCACAGCGCTAACTCATACATGTCCATGACTAATATGATCCACAAGCAAATTAACTATTTAAAGTATAAGGAAAACTAGATAAAAACCCAAGTATCCTGACTACGGTCCTCGCGACGCAGTCTCACCGCCCTCCCGGCTAACGCACCTGGTAACACCTGTCACGGAGTGGGTAAAGTCAGTGACAAACAAAGTAGATGTCTAAGTATCAAAGAGAATAAGGAGCAAACCGATTACACCGGAACCTTTCGCTAAAACCCTGTACATAATTAAGCTGGGCACCAACCCCAGATTTATCAATTAAGTTGGGCACCAACCCCAGAGTACCTGTCGAGAGACTAAAGTCTCCCCTCGTGCGCAAACACCTTTTTGATGCTTTTAACCTCTTCACGGTGCTGGTGTGCTATTTGCAGCAGGCGCGAAGAGGTCCTCATGGCTCCCACCCTTTGTGAGGTACACGGGTCAAAAAGACCACTTCTCCGGAAAAGTACACCCATGCGGAGGCCAATCCGCCTGTGTACGTGTAGCATCCGAAAACGGATTTGCCGAGATCGGCGTGTAGTGAGAACCGCGACCGCAGCCGCTTCAATTGTTAGATAAAATACAATTATGCGAAAGGTTAAACTGTCCATCTACTTTGTTAGACAAATTAAGAGCATTTTAATGATGATAGATGCACTTACTGCACTTGTTGCACTTATAGCAACCGTACCCACCTAGTTGAAGAGAAATCGGAACACCTGAATCCTTCGCGCACCCCCGCTGCGCACCTGGACCTAAAGAAAGTCCGCAAGGATAACTATAGTCAAAAACGTGTACTAACATCCCAAAACAAAAGACCCAATTTACTCTTTTCGACAGAAAAGTCCAACACCGTCCGGGTTGACGAAAACCGGAATCCCGCGCCGCCGTCGCCGTCCGTCGGAGCCCCGCGCGGTTCGGAACCGCGCGGCGTGTCTCCGCGGGCGGCGCCCACGCGGCGTGGCGCCTCGCGCGGGTGCTGCCCGTGCGGCGGCCGCGCGACGTCCGCGCGGGTGCGGCCCGTGAGGCGGCCGCGCGACGCCCGCGCGGGTGCGGCCCCGCACGGCGCCCGCGCGCGGGGTTGCCCGCGCGGCGCCCGCGTGGGTGCCCCGCGCGGTTGCGGGTCCGCGCGGGTGCCGCCCGCGCGGCGCCAGCGCGGTGCCCGCGCGGTTGCGGGTCCGCGTGGGTGCCGCCTGCGCGGTTGCGGGTCCGCGCGGGCCCGCCGCGCCGCGCAGCCCCGCGTGGTGCCCGCGCGGTTGCGGGTCTGCGTGGGTGCCGCCCGCGCAGTAGCCGCACGGTGCCGCGCGGTTGCGGGTCCGCGCGGGTGCCGTCCGCGCGGGTGCCGCCCGCGCGGTCCCATCACCGCTTGCGGCGGCGATCGGCCGTCCGCGATTCTCCTCCGCGCGATGCCCTAGCGGCACCGCGCGCCTCCGCCGTCCGTTCCGTGCCCTAGCATGACGACGATGACGGCGACGGTGACGGATACGACGGAGAACCCAAGAACTCAAACAAAAGGACGACGGAAAAATGCCAAATAATTTATAGCAATTATTTTACTAACCGAAGATCGACGGGAAGGTTGTCCGGTCGCGTTCTTGCCTTCGGTTCGATGTCCGGAAAGATCTGGCTCCTTCTCTTTCTCCTTTCCCTTTCTTCCGGCTAGGGTTCCGTCTTTTCCTTTTTCTCTTTCTTTCTCTCCTCACCGGTTAGGGTTTTATTTTTCTTTTCTTTTCTTTTCTTTCCGATAATCGGGATCCCTTATATAGCTCGTATTATATCTTTAATTAATTTCTCTTTAATTCGTACGTAAGAAAATTCTATTTTCCGTCATCAGATAATTAATTAATTAATTAATTATCTCCTACGAGATAACCCACCTTATCTCCAACGGGTGCAAGATATTTCGCACGGATTCCGATGCATGACTAATCACAGTATCACTAAGAATTCCGTTCCGGGAGATCCCGACATCGGATTTCAGATCCGATCGCACCGTCGGCCATCATTTTCCGCGCTCTATCGCAGAAAAGTACCAGCACCACACACTGGCCAACTTTTAACAATTAAATAATTTTATTCCTCTTAAGGGCTTAAATGGTTTAATGTGAGTCAAAATACCCCCTAAGGGCCGGATCACTACACCACTCACACTTTATAAAAAGTTTCGTCCCGAAACTTAAGTACAACCCCGCTAATCAATTCGAGAAAACATTCTCTCATCTTCGATTCCAGTTCCCAAGTCGCCTCGCGCTCTTCGTGGTTGCTCCACTGGACCTTTACATAGGGGATTGTTCGTTTGCGCAACTTCTTGTCCTCTCTCGCCAAAATCCGCACCGGCGTCTCCTCGACGCTTAAATCCTCTCGCAACTCGATGGTGGAGGCATCCAAGGCATGAGAGGGATCAGCTAGGTACTTCCGGAGCATTGAGACATGGAACACGTTATGGACTCGTTCGAGGTTCGGCGGCAGGGCTAATCGGTACGCCACCGGTCCTACGCGTTCTAGGATCTCGAACGGTCCTACGTACCTCGGGCTTAACTTTCCCTTTATGCTGAAGCGTCGGTTCCCCTTGGAGGGCGAAACACGGAGTAACGCATGCTCACCCACCATGAACTCTAAGTCTCGGCGTCTGTTGTCCGCGTAGCTTTTCTGTCTGCTCTGGGCGGTCAGTAGCCTTTGTCTAATCAATCGCACCTTTGCTTCGGTCTCCTCCACCAAATCTGGGCCCAGAAACTTACGCTCACCCAAGTCGTCCCAGCATATTGGAGACCGACAGCGGCGCCCGTACAGGGCCTCGTATGGTGCCATCTGAATGCTGGCCTGGTAACTGTTATTGTAGGCAAATTCCACTAGGGGCAAACACCGTGCCCACCCTTCGCCCAAGTCCAAAACGCATGCTCGAAGCATGTCCTCCACAATTTGTATCACCCGCTCTGATTGTCCATCGGTCTGCGGGTGAAAAGCCGTACTGAAGTGCAACTTGGTTACCATTGCTCGCTGCAGGCTCTGCCAAAAGTTTGACACAAATCGCGTGTCCCTGTCCGACGTGATGGATGTCGGCACCCCATGCAACCTTACTATCTCGTTGATGTAGGTTTGTGCCAGTCGTTCTCGCGTCCACGTCGTGTGTATGGGCAGAAAGTGGGCCGATTTCGTCAGACGGTCCACAATCACCCATATTGCATCGTGTCCCTGTGACGATCTCGGGAACCCGGTCACAAAATCCATGGTAATCATGTCCCACTTCCACTCGGGCACCGGTAAGGGTTGCAATTTTCCTGCCGGACGCTGGTGCTCGGCCTTCACCCGTTGGCACACCAGGCAGTGTGCCACAAACCGAGTCACGTCTCCCTTCATTTTGGGCCACCAGAAGGTCTGTTTGACGTCCTTGTACATCTTCGTTCCCCCGGGGTGCGCTGCATATGGAGCAGTATGCGCCTCCCGCAGGATTTCCTCTTTGAGTTCCGGTAGATCCGGCACGCAGATTCGTCCCCGAAATCGTATCGTGCCGTCGGAGTTTACTGTGAAATCACCTTCTTGGTCGGCAGTTACTCTACTTCGCACCAGCTGGAGTTGGTCATCAGTCGACTGCCCCTCGAGAATTCTGTCAAGCAAGGTAGGTCTGACCACCAGTGTCAGAAGTTGTGCGACTGTACCCGCCGGTACTACTTCTAGTCTTAATCGCGAAAATTCCGCAATCAGACTATCTTGCTGGGTGATGGCACTTACCCCTGTCTCCTCGGCCTGCCCCTTGCGGCTCAGGGCGTCGGCCACCACGTTTGCCTTTCCCGGGTGGTAGTGGATCGTTAAATCGTAATCCTTCAGTAGCTCGAGCCACCGTCTTTGTCGCAAATTTAACTCCTTTTGGGTGAAAAGGTACTTAAGACTTTTATGATCTGAGTACACATTGGAGTGTGCCCCATACAGGTAGTGTCTCCAAAGCTTGAGGACGAACACAACCGCTGCGAGTTCCAAATCGTGCACGGGGTAGTTCCGCTCGTATTCCTTGAGCTGCCTTGACGCATAGGCTATAACCTTTCCCCGTTGCATGAGTACTCCACCCAGTCCGTTTCGCGACGCATCGCAATACACTTCATAATCCTCCCCTGGTTCTGGCAGGGCGAGAATCGGGGCTCGCGTCAATCTATCCTTGAGCTCCTCGAAGCTCCTCTGACATTTGTCCGTCCAGATGAACTTTTCCCCCTTTCTAGTCAAACGGTTTAAGGGGGTGGCTATCTTGGAGAAACCCTCCACGAAGCGCCGGTAGTACCCGGCTAATCCCAGGAAGCTTCGAATCTCCGTCACCGTCGTCGGTTGGGGCAGTCCGTCACCGAATCTATCTTCTTCGGATCGACTGCGACTCCAGCCGCCGAGATTACGTGCCCCAAGAAGCCGACCTCACGGAGCCAAAACTCACACTTTTTGAGTTTGGCGTAGAGTTTCTGTTCCCGTAGGGTCTGGAGGACTGTGCGCAGATGTTCTTCGTGTTCCTCGTCTGTACGGGAGTAGATGAGGATATCGTCGATGAAGACCACCACGAATAAGTCCAGGAAGGGTTTGAATACCCTGTTCATCATGTCCATGAACACCGCCGGGGCATTTGTGAGCCCGAACGGCATTACTGTAAATTCGTAATGGCCGTAGCGAGTCCGAAAGCCGTTTTGGGGATGTCCTCCCCCTTGACCTGGACCTGATGATAGCCCGACTGCAGGTCAATCTTTGAAAACACCGTCGCCCCCTGTAGTTGGTCGAAGAGGTCGTCGATCCTTGGCAGGGGGTACTTGTTCTTAACGGTGACCTTATTTATCTCCCGGTAGTCGATGCACAACCGGAGACTTCCGTCCTTCTTCCTCACAAACAGGACGGGCGCGCCCCAGGGTGACGCGCTAGGTCTGATGAACCCTTATCCAAAAGGTCCTCCAACTGTGCCTTGAGTTCCTTCAACTCCGCGAAGGCCATCCTGTACGGTGCCTTGGTGATGGGTTTGGTGCCGGGAAGTAGTTCAATAGGGAAGTCGACCTCTCGTTCCGGTGGCATTCCGGGGAGCTCTGCCGGAAATACATCCGGAAATTCCTTTACCACTGGAATTTCGAAAGGCAATGGAACGGGTCGGGTGGTTAAATCTACCGAGGCTAGATAGGCCACGCACCCACCCTCCATCAACTTCCTAGCCTGCGACGCGGAGATGATAGCCAAAAAGGAAGTGCTTTTACATGCCAAGTACACGTTTTCTGGGAATCCCGGCTTCTGTAGTTGCACCTGGCGCTTCTCGTAGTCGATGACCGCTGATACTCGGTAAGCCAGTCCATGCCCAAAACCACGTCGTATTCTTTTAGCGGTATGACCACCATATCCCAGGGGCACGACAACCTTCCCAGTCTTATTGAACACGAGGGTACTAGGCCAGTCGCCGCGATTGGCCCCCCAGGGGTCTGGACGGTCAGTAAGACATCAAGGGGACTACTTTCTAGCAGATGTGTTTGCGCAAAAGTGCGGGAAATAAAGGAGCGAGTCGCCCCGGTGTCAACAGGGTTCGAGCTCGAAAATTAGAAACGGAGGTAATACCTGCGACCACATCCTCTGGTAGTGTCACTCCATGCTGGCCCATGGAGTAGAGCCTCCCTCCTGGTTGTGGTCGCGATTCTCCTTCTGCTCTTGGCGCCGGAGGGTGTGGGGGCATCCCCGTTGATGCTCTACCCCGTCCTGGTGGCTGCGCCATTGGGGTGGAAGCTGCGGAGGATGCCGCTCCAGTATTCAGGGGACAGTTGAATCGGAAATGCCCCAGTTTGCCGCAGCGGTAACAGTGATCCTGTCTCTTAGGGCATTCCGTCACTGGATGCGATGCTCCGCAAATAACACATGGCTTGTTCGCTGGTCGCGGCTTTCCGGTAGGCGCACTCTTGCTTCCTTGTTGCGTCTTGTGGTACTTTGGGGGTCGGCTCCCACCAGACGGGCCCCCTCCCAGGTATGTCTGTGTCCGCTTCCTCTCCCGGTTATTTTCTAATCCCTCACGTCGAGCTCGGGTGATAGCGAATCCCGCTCCACAATGGTGGCCCTGTCCACCACCTCCCTGAACGTGCGCAGGTCCGCTGCCTGAACCATCTCGAAGATAGTGTCGCTCCGTAACCCGTCCACAAAAAGACGGGCCTTATGGGGTTCATCCCGTATAACAAACGGGACGCAGTTAACCAATCTTACAAACTCCCTTGATATTCCATGACCGAGCGGTTCCTTGTCTAATGTCTTCAAGGTCGTCTTCCAATTGCCGCTTGACGCTATCGGAGAAGAAAGCGCCAAAAAGTTCCTCTCTAAAGGCCGACCATGTCGGTAGCGGGTCGTCGTAGACGGATCCGGGCGTACCGTCTTCCACCAGATGCGTGCATTCCCTTCGAGAAAGTGGACGGCTAGTGGAACCCGCTCGTGCTCCTCCGTCAGTAGGTCCTCGAAGAGTTTTTCCATGGTATCCACCCATTCTCGACGAACCATGGATCGGTCGTCTCTCCCTCGAAAGTGGGAGGGTCATGCTTCTTGAACTTAGTCAAATTCGTCCTGACCCTTTCTCGCGTCGCTCGTTGCTTGTGATCCCTCTGCAGCGGCGGACCCCCCAAGAGTAGGGGTCGTTCTACCTCTCCCGCTGTCGCTCCCAACACAGGGCCCCGAGGTCGTCGGAGTAGGTACATCCCTTGGGGCTGGGGGCTGTTCCGTCGTCGTACCACCCGTTCCCTTGCGGTTCCGTAGTGGGTGCGGTGGTTTCGGGCGGAGGGGTCGGATCGCACTCGGCTGGCGCGGTTGCCTGTCGCTGCGTCAGTTGACGAACCTGCTCCGTCAGCGCTCGCTACCTGCCCGGCCATTTCCCGCAGTTGTCGCGGAGGAGCTGGTTCTCTGCGGTGGCGGGGTCACTCTGTCCGCGGTCCGCATTCTCGATGGACGATCTAGTCCGGGCCATCGTCCGCTATAAACAGAGAAACCATGTTAACCCTAAGGTTATAACCCTAGCACCTGTCTTACGATTACACCTATATTACGTCCCCTTTTTCCCCGTACTCTCACGTACTACCGCACCTACACCTTGGTTCATCTCATGTCCAATTTGCTTGTGGCACCTTGCACTGTGGATGTGGATCACGTCTACTATGGTTATGGTTGTTTTTCTCTGATACCATTTAATCTGTCACGCCCCCGGGGGTTTTTTGAGTCTATCAAAGCGGAAAGTTGCGTGTATTATTTTTTTTTCTTAACAAGGTAACTTAAACCTCATCCCCGGTGCGTGCCAGATCTCCACATACACAAATTCTCTCTGCCCACGGACAGAGTCTCCTTTGTATATGCACGGCGTCTCATTTACAACATCATACATCAACCATCAACCATACAATAGACATACATCGTCAACAGAGTTCAGTAATTTAACTAATGTTTTAAAGACCGGTGTCCACTCGACACCTTGTTATTAAAGCGGCATCAACGTTTGGAAAGGATAAAAACCAGCGGTTGCAAAACCCGTGCCCACACGGCACTTCGTTTTGAGAAAACATTTTCGAAATCATTTGGTTTATCATGAAAACGTGCCGCGTATGAAGACATCACTATAAGTATCCAAGTATAAAAGTACACCTCATCCACAGCGCTAACTCATACATGTCCATGACTAATATGATCCACAAGCAAATTAACTATTTAAAGTATAAGGAAAACGAGATAAAAACCCAAGTATCCTGACTACGGTCCTCGCGACGCAGTCTCACCGCCCTCCCGGCTAACGCACCTGGTAACACCTGTCACGGAGTGGGTAAAGTCAGTGACAAACAAAGTAGATGTCTAAGTATCAAAAGAGAATAAGGAGCAAACCGATTACACCGGAACCTTTCGCTAAAACCCTGTACATAATTAAGCTGGGCACCAACCCCAGATTTATCAATTAAGTTGGGCACCAACCCCAGAGTACCTGTCGGAGAGACTAAAGTCTCCCCTCGTGCGCAAACACCTTTTTGATGCTTTTAACCTCTTCACGGTGCTGGTGTGCTATTTGCAGCAGGAGCGAAGAGGTCCTCACGGCTCCCACCCCTTTGTGAGGTACACGGGTCAAAAAGACCACTTCTCCGGAAAAGTACACCCATGCGGAGGCCAATCCGCCTGTGTACGTGCAGCATCCGAAAACGGATTTGCCGAGATCGGCGTGTAGTGAGCACCGCGACCGCAGCCGCTTCAATTGTTAGATAAAATACAATTATGCGAAAGGTTAAACTGTCCATCTACTTTGTTAGACAAATTAAGAGCATTTTAATGATGATAGATGCATTTACTGCACTTGTTGCACTTATAGCAACCGTACCCACCTAGTTGAAGAGAAATCGGAACACCTGAATCCTTCGCGCACCCCCGCTGCGCACCTGGACCTAAAGAAAGTCTGCAAGGATAACTATAGTCAAAAACGTGTACTAACATCCCAAAATAAAAGACCCAATTTACTCTTTTCGACGGAAAAGTCCAACACCGTCCGGGTTGACGAAAACCGGAATCCCTCGCCGCCGTCGCCGTCCGTCGGAGCCCCGCGCGGTTCGGAACCGCGCAGCGTGTCTCCGCGGGCGGCGCCCACGCGGCGCGGCGCCTCGTGCGGGTGCTGCCCGTGCGGCGGCCGCGCGACGCCCGCACGGGTGCGGCCCGTGCGGCGGTCGCGCGATGCCCGCGCGGGTGCGGCCCCGCACGGCGCTCGCGCGCGGGGTTGCCCGCGCGGCGCCCGCGTGGGTGCCCTGCGCGGCGCCCGCGCGGTTGCGGGTCCGCGCGGGTGCCGCCCGTGCAGCAGCCGCGCGGCGCCCGCGCGGTTGCCCACGCGGTTGGGGGTCGCGCGGGGTGCCGCCCGCGCGGCAGCCGCGCGGCGCCCGCGCGGTGCCCGCGCGGTTGCGGGTCCGCGCGGGTGCCGCCAGCGCGGCAGCCGCGCGGCGCCCGCGCGGTGCCCGCGCGGTTGCGGGTACGCGTGGGTGCCGCCCGCGCGGTAGCCGCGCGGTTGCGGTTCCGCGCGGGTTCCGCCCGCGCGGTGGCCGCGCGGCGCCCTCGCGGGTACGACCCGCGCGGAGCCCGCGCGGTCCCATCGCCGCTTGCGGCGGCGACTCGGCCGTCCGCGATATTCCTCCGCTGCGATGCCCTAGCGGCACCGCGCGCCTCCGCCGTCCGTTTCGTGCCCTAGCATGACGACGATGACGGCGACGGTGACGGATACGACGGAGAACCCAAGAACTCAAACAAAAGGACGACGGAAAAATCCCAAATAATTTATAGCAATTATTTTACTCACTGAAGATCGACGGGAAGGTTGTCCGTTCGCATTATTGCCTTCGGTTCGATGTCCGGGAAGATCGGGCTCCTTCTCTTTCTCCTTTCCCTTTCTTCCGGCTAGGGTTCCGTCTTTTCCTTTTTCTCTTTCTTTCTCTCCTCACCGGTTAGGGTTTTATTTTTCTTTTCTTTCCGATAATCGGGATCCCTTATATAGCTCGTATTATATCTTTAATTAATTTCCTCTTTAATTCGTACGTAAGAAAATTCTATTTTCCATCATCGGATAATTAATTAATTAATTAATTATCCCCTACGAGATAACCCACCTTATCTCCAACGGGTCCAAGATATTTCGCACGGATTTTGATGCATGACTAATTACCGTATCGCTAAGAATTCCGTTCCGGGAGATCCAGACATCCGATTTCAGATCCGATCGCACCGTCGGCCATCATTTTTCGCGCTCTATCGCAGAAACGTACCAGCACCACACACTGGCCAACTTTTAACAATTAAATAATTTTATTCCTCTTAAGGGCTTAAATGGTTTAGATGTGAGTCAAAAATACCCCTGAGGGCCGGATCACTACCAAACTAATCAAAAACGAAAACGTTACAAGATTTTCCATGCACGTTTTGAGAAAGTTTGAGAAAAACTGTGAAAAACCTATGTTTTAATCATAAAAACTTACTTGAATTCGAAGAACTTGAGAAAGAAAGGCTCCAAATCGGTTGTTTTCTAGTGAGAGAAACTCTGGAGTCTTGGAAACAAAAGTTTATTGTAAAAGGAAATCAAAACCCTTTTGTTTCTTATAAAACCCTAGCCGCGGTCCGGAACGGATCAAGAATCCAGTCCGGATCGGCTACCCGCAGAGATTATCTGCATTCGGGATCCGGAACGGGAATTCCAGTCCGGATCGGCTCCAACTTTTTCTTCAGAAAAATTTAGAAAAATTCCAGAAAATCCAGAAAAAGTATGTAAGCACTTTTGCATGTCAACTTTAAACAAAAGTCATCGTTTCATATCAAGAGAAATAGATTATGCTAAATCTATCAATAATATTCAAGTAATGAAACGAAAATTTATAAAAATTAAATCCTTTAAAGTTGAACATTATCAAAAACATCCATCACAATCTTATGAGTAATGTGTTTATCAAATCATTTATCTTGCAAAGAAAATAAAGCACCAAGATCGATAGATGTTTGAAATCCCAAATAAGTTAGATAATATATCTAGTCAATTTATTGTAAGGAGTGGGTCTTTGAGCATCTTTCAATAAAAATACCCACCTTATACCAACCTTGAAATTTGACAGAGTCAAGTATTCCAAAAAGCATTTTATCTAATCAACTCGAAAAACCATGCTTGGTATACATGTGGTAGCTGCACACAGTACTCGGACGACCGAGGTGGTAGCTCTTTCCTCCATGTGGTGGTAGTTTTCACACTCCTCATTGGGATGTAACTCTTTCCACATCTTTTGAGCATAAACATTTTGATAAACTCCCCCTCAATTGGCTATCAATTATTTAAGATATGAGGTATTCAACCAAAGATTGATCTCGAGTTTCATACTTAACTCAATTTTCAAATATGATAAAAACTATACCAAGAGATCACATGAGAGAGAAATTGACTTTGATCAATTAAAGATGACTTAATTGACATAAATGATCATTGCATCAAATGAATTATTATGATATCCAAAGCATAATAAATTTCTAAATATATGAAAGGATGCAAGTAAAGTCAATTACATATGCTCAATTAATGTTCTATGTACAAACATAGATAAGGAACAAAAACACAAAACAAAACCTAACCTAAGCAAAGGTTTCAAAAAGAGTTATTTCAAAGAAAGCATTCCAATTGCTTTACGCAAATGAATAAACCGTTTTTGATCCAAAGGTTTTGTTAAAATGTCAGCTAATTGATCTTCAGTTGAAATATAAGAAATTTGAAGAATATTTGATTCAACTAGCTCTCTTAGAAAATGATATCTAAGTTCAATGTGTTTTGTTCTTGAGTGCAACACAGGATTTTTAGAAATATTTATAGCACTTGTGTTGTCACAAAGAAAAGTTACCGAAGTTGCTGAAATTCGGAAGTCGCTCAACACGCTTTTCATCCAAATGAGTTGGGTTGAACAACTACCCGCTGAAATATATTCCGCTTCGGCAGTCGAGAGTGCAATGCAGTTTTGCTTTTTACTATGCCATGCAACAAGGCAATGGCCAAGATAAAAACATGCACCACTCGTACTTTTCCGATCATCCACTGATCCTGCCCAATCGGCATCTGAATATCCTATTATGTCAAGAGTTGTTCCCATAGGATACCAAATTCCGAAATTCAGTGTTCCTTTGACGTACCGGATGATCCTTTTCACCGCTTTCAGGTGAACCTCCTTTGGTGCTGATTGATATCTCGCGCAGATCCCAACACTAAAGGATATATCCGGGCGACTAGCCGTGAGGTAGAGTAGACTTCCAATCATGCTGCGATAAAGCTTCTCGTCTACACTTTCACTAAGAGATTCACTTCCTAATCCCTTATTGCTAGTTCCCATTGGAGTCGGAAAATCTTTAGAGTTTTCTAATCGAATTTCTTCACCAACTCCCTTGCATACTTGGATTGGCACAAATGGATGCCTTCTTCATTTTGTTTCACTTGCAATCCAAGAAAATATGTCAGTTCGCCCATCATAGACATCTCAAATTCGCTTTCCATGGTTTCAGCGAATTTAGAAGCATCATTGTCTCTTGTTGCACCAAATACAATGTCATCGACATAGATTTGTGCCACAATGAAGTTATCCTGATAATGCTTCACAAAGAGAGTCCGATCTGCTCCCCCTCGAGTATAGCCCTTCTCCAAAAGGTGCTTTGTCAACCTTTCGTACCACGCTCGCGGTGCTTGTTTTAGACCGTAAAGAGCCTTTTTCAAACGAAAAACATGGTTAGGTTGTTTATGGTCTACAAAACCTTTCGGTTGAGCCACATAAACTTCCTCGTTTAAAAACCCATTTAAAAACGCGCTCTTAACGTCCATTTGAAAGAGTTTGATTTTAAAATGACAAGCAATTGCGAACAAAATACGAATCGACTCGAGTCGAGCTACCGGGGCGAACGTCTCATCAAAGTCTATACCTTCAATTTGTGAGTAGCCCTGAGCAACTAGGCGTGCTTTGTTCCTGATGATGGTACCATCCTCGTTTTTCTTGTTCTTGAAAATCCATTTAGTACCAATCACGTTGTGTTGCTTCGGTGGCTTCGTTAGTTCCCAGACTTTGTTTCTTTCGAACTGATGGAGCTCTTCCTGCATTGCTTCAATCCAGTAGTCATCCTGAAGAGCTTCATCGACGTTCTTTGGTTCTATCATGGAGACGTAACATGCGACTCCACAAACCAACTGTCTCCGAGTCCTGACTCCTTCTTGTGGGTCTCCAATAATGTTCGATTCCGGATGATCCTTGGAGATACGTAGCGTTTGAGGTAACGGAGTACTCGGAGGTACATGTGATGATTCCTGCATATCAGATAAACTAGAAGAACCATTAGATGCATCAACTTTATCGAAAGAATTATTATGAGAAGATGCATTTACAGGAGTATCATCATCTAGAGACATATCAGGGGTAGATTTATCAGATGCAAAATGAAAAGCTTCATCTACTTTAACATTAATAGATTCTACCATCGTTTTAGATTCCAAGTTAAATACCCGATATGCTCTACTGTTTGTAGAATAACCCATGAAAATCCCTTCGTCACTTCGAGAGTCGAATTTACCAAGATTTTCGCGATCACGCAAAATGTAACAGCGACTCCCAAAGATACGAAAATATTTGATATTCGGTTTTCTACAAAACCATAGCTCATATGGTGTATTTAAAGTTCCCGGGCGCAAATACACTCGATTAATTACATAGACGGCGGTGTTCACAGCTTCAGCCCAAAAATGTAACGGGAGTTTCCGGCTATGAAGCATAACACGCGCCATCTCTTGAACAACCCTGTTTTTGCGCTCGACTACACCATTCTGCTGAGGTGTATAGGGTGCTGAGAATTCATGTTTTATGCCGTTGGAAGTGCAAAAATCAATGAATTTAGAATTAATGAATTCTCCACCTCTATCACTTCGAACACGAACGATCTTTTCATTTCTTTCAATCATAATACGATGACAAACCTCATGAAAAGAGTCGAAAGTATCCGCTTTCTCTTTTAAAAATGTTACCCATGAATATCTAGAGAAATCATCAACCAAAAGAAAAATATACCATTTACCTCCCAAAGATGGTTGACGAGTCGGCCCCATTAAGTCCATGTGCAGTAATTCTAAGGGCCGTTTGGTACCAACGTGGTTCAAGTTCTTGTGTGCAGCCCTTGATTGTTTTCCCTTTTGACAACCTCCACACACAATGTTTTCTTTAAAAGAAAGTTTAGGAACCCCCTTAACCACGTCTTTATTTGAAATCCTTGCTAGTTCCTTAAAATTTATGTGACCTAGTCTTTCATGCCAAAGAGTTTCATTATCTAAAGAAACTAGGTTACACTTTTCAGAAATTTTTTTTGGAACAACATAGCAATTATTTTCAGATCTAACCCCTTTCAAAAAGAATACATGGTCCTTATCAGTTACAATACATTCTGCAGAAGAAAAATTAACTGAAAAACCATTGTCACAAAGTTGACTTATACTAATGAGGTTAGTCTTAAGGCCTTCAACAAATAAACATTGTTCAAAACCGGGCCTTCTGGAATAGCAATTGTTCCTTTTCCAACAATTTTAGAAGAACGACCGTCTCCGAAAACTACAAGTCCTCCGGAGATTTTCTCTAAAGTTTGAAAACTGTTTTTGTCACCGGTCATGTGACGGGAACATCCACTATCCAGATACCAAGACGAATTGTCATAAGCATGCAAAGAAGTATGAATGACAAGACAAGGGAAGATTTCACCTTTGCGCACCCAAACCTTTTTGGACTGCGTCGGCAATGATGTGAAGTTATTCTCCTTGGTGAAAGCGTCTTGTTTGATTCATCGCTTTTCTTTGACGTCGTCTTGTGGGATGAACTACCAAGGCTCTTTTCCTTTGAAAAATTCTCCTTTGATTTCCGGGGAATGACCTTTTGGTAGTTGTTGCAAGAGGTGCTTGATTTGATCTTTTCGCTCCAATCTTGCAATTTCTTCTTATGTGCCCTGCAAAACCACAACGAAAACATACCTTTGTACTTGACGATCCCGAAGTAGGTGAGGTAGGTTGTTGTCGTTGATGCAGTGAATTCCGTCGTCGGAGGAGGAGATACCGACTGGGGCACAAAAACCCAACTCGAACTAGGACTGTCTCCAGTTCGATTGTATCCAAGGCCGAAACGGTTTGTTTGACCAAGACCAAGCATCTTATCCAACTTGCTCCTTCCAGAAGAAAATCGCTTTAAATCATCCTTAAGTTGGAAAATGGTCTTCGTCATTTCCATTTTTTCCTGTCGAGCCTCGGAGTAGAGCTTCAAGAAGTAACTTGCTTTATCCACCATTTTTACGTGTTCCTTCTCGAAATGCTCATTTTTCTCTTGAAGGGAAACATTTACTTTGATCAAGTTATCCCTTTCCACTTCAAGACCGTTTGAGAGAGAAGTTGCCCTTTTTGCTTCTTCTTCGAGATCCTGCAATCTCCCTCTCAAACCCTTGTTTTGCTTTGCCAGTTTCTTTGAATCCTTTAAAAGTTTATGGTAGGCAAAAGCAAAGTCTTCACCTTCGGAATTACTCGATTCGTCGTCCGTTGCATTCTTTTCAACTTGGGAGGAGTTGGACAATGAATCGGATGTACTTGCCATAAAGCACACGAAAGGTGAAGTTGTGGACGCGTGGAATGCCGTTGCGTTGTTTTCTTCATCACTGGAAGATGACTCATTTGACGTTGAGGTGTCATCCCAAGTGACGGCTTGCATCGCCTTCTTCTTCGACGGATTCTTATTGGGACACTCCGTTGAGATATGGCCGTAGCCTCGGCACTTGAAGCATTGGATTTGTCCCTCCGAGTTTTTCTTATCCTTTGAAAAACTCTCTTGCTTTCTTGACTTGTAGCTTGAAGAACCTTTGCCTTTCTTCGACTTTACGAAGGATGAAGTTTTACTTGAATTACCCCTTCGAAAGTTTCGGCGAAATTTCTTGTCAAGAGAGCAAGCTGCTTCTCGAAATCCTCCATAGATAGGTTCTCGTCATCGTCTGAGGAGGATGAATCCGCGTCTTCTTCTTTTGTTGTTTTCAACGCAAAACCTGAAGACTTAGAAGAGATGCCTTTCCAGAAGAATAGTTAGTAGGAAATGTCATTTCATATGTTTGAAGTGCACCAACTAATTCTTCTACACGGATTTCGTCCGGGTGTTTAATAGTTTCAATGGCCGTAACCTTGGAACGAAATCTTTCAGGAAGAGTCCTTAAAATCTTTCTTACAACTTTAATTCTGGAATTTTCTCTCCCAAGTTAGCACATGTATTCACGATGTCTTGCAATCGTGTATAGTAATCTGTGAAAGATTCATTTTCTGCCATGAAAATAGAGTCAAACTTGCTCGTAAGCATTTGCAGTTTTGAATCTTCACAAGGTTTGTTCCCTCATGTGTAACTTGTAGAACATCCCAGATTTCTTTCGCAGTCTCACATGCCGAGACGCGAGAGAACTCAGTTTGAGACAAGCATTAAATAAGGCGTTAATTCCTTTGCCATTGTAAGAAGATGAGTCAATCTCTTCCTTGGTCCATTTCGACCTAGGTTTGATGGTGCGAACATCAGCAATAATTTCAGTTGGATTTGACCATCCTAACTCGATTGATTGCCACACCCGTTCATCGATGGAAATTAAAAAGGCTTTCATCCGTACTTTCCAGTAGGCATAGTTTGTTCCATCGAAGAACGGGGGTCTGTTGATGTTTCCACCTTCAACCATTGTTTACAACCCTATTCCCGCTCTGATACCAATTGTTGGGTTATGTAATATGGATCTAAATAGGGGAAAAAACACCTAGAGGGGGGTGAATAGGTGTAAACAATAAACACTCAAAAATCTTTGCGTAATAAAACCCAATGCGGAAAATAAATAACACGCAGATTTTTACGTGGAAAACTCCATCACAGGAGTAAAAAACCACGGGACCGATAACACGGTGAAATCAACTAGATTAAACACGTACAAAGGTGATATACCGTACTCACACACGACTCAACCTTTTTCCATACGCTCCGAGTTGATCTTCTCCGCTCGCTCCGCAACGCGCCTCGAATCCACGATTTGCGTCCAACGCCGAATCCACGGCGTCCAACGTCGAGTCCACGACGTCTGACCGAATCCACGGTCTCCACCAAGTAGTACGTCTCGATCACACGAACGTACCTCGCTCCGAATCCACGAGAGCGGTAGCACCTTGAATCCACAAGGCCACGCGAATCCACGCGCCGATTTTGGGGAAAATCGTTGTTTTGTTGGTGGTGATGATCCGCCGAATACTTAGATCAAAGATAGATCGAAATACCATCTAAGTATTCATTAATTTGATTCTACTCAAAATCTGAGTATGAAAACCTAGAATCAAATTAATTAATATAGATGAAGAAACATAGAATTAAATCTAGTTATTTCCTTTCTTCTCTATATGTGGATCTATAAGTTTTCCGTTAATATTTTTTCGTCTTTCCCGATATAAAACTATCGTCGATCTCCCTAAAAGATAGAATTAGGGTTACTTATAGGTTAGAAACCATTGGAAGAGGATAAGAATCAAAAACTAACCTTATCTGGAAATTTCCAGGTCGACAGTCCGGACTGGAATTAGTGTGATCCGGACTGTCGTCATTAAATAGAGTTTTTCCGAAAACCACGTTCAGGGTCCGGACTGAAATCCCACGGTCCCGGACTGTTATGCAGTTTCTGCCAAAATCCACGTTCGGGGTCCGGACTGAACAGAGGTGTTCCGGACGGATTTGCGCATGAACTAACCTATGTTCGGGGTCGATTGTAGTATCTGATCCGGATCCTGAACATATAACATGTCAGTTTTTTTTATTTTTATGCGATTTAAAAACCCATCCAAGTGTTTCTACATTATAAGAAGTATTCGGATCACCAAGTTATTTAGTTAAACTTACCTGATCTTTGAATTCTTCTTCTTGAGATTGAGGTATATGATCCAAGCTTCTTCATCTTCAATCTTCAAGACTTAAACACTTTCACGAAATACGCCAAAACAAAATCCTTAACAGGATATAGCAACCACTCCACCTCGATCGCGAACACGGATCCACTGCGCCCATACTCTAGGTAAACATGGCACGCCATAAACACTGTAAAGGTAACCCCACAGCATACAATTAATCCAGAGACTGCACAATAAGCCGCAAGTCCCCATACAACCACCCCGAAATGGATAATTTTGCACCTGTGAGATAAACTCAGAAAATCCTAGAAAAATAACCATTACGATCGTCGCGGCGAACCGATCGAAACAAGTACTTGCACATCCAAATCCGACCCTGTAGCTCAAAAACAATTAGAACACTCCGCCGTAAGCCAAAACCTTCACGAATACAAGTCTGCAGAAATCAGTCCCAAAGAAGCTTAATTATCACCTTCGCAGAGTCCTTCAAAAAATCCCGATAAAAATCAGGTGCGTCCCTCACGAAGCGTAGATGTCGAATCGCGTCCTTCATACGTCTAATTCCGATGCCCGTAGACCGAGAAATTCCAACAAAACTCCTCTGATGTCCAAATCCTCACAGCGGACAAGGGGTCAAATGATACCTCGGGAACCATGCAAAAACCCAAAATGAGTAAAAGGATCAACATGGAAATTAAATACTTACCTCTCGTGAACGCGCTGTTGCAAAAATCAGCTCAA
>JAQNDB010004845.1:0-22029 GCA_029204045.2 Tillandsia leiboldiana | reverse complement strand
CCTATTATATCATTTATATATAGGACTATCCAAAATTCCGGGGTGTCCACACCTAATCCCCAAACGCCAAATTAAATAGTTTGTTTTGGCACGTCGGACTAAACCCACATTGGGAAATAAAGATTGGGCGAAGTGAACTGGGGTGGTTAAAACCCAAACTCAAGCAAGCGACGGTTTGATTGGGGGGCGACCAGGGTCCGGTCGCCTCCGGTACTTGTGGAGTCGCCTGAACCGTACCACTTCCGTAATTTCTTTCGGGAAATTCCGGAGTCGGAATCCAAAACCGATCGCGCCGCCGGTCTCCGTTTCGCAGCCTTTATTATCCAAAAATCCCCGCGAGCCCGACGGTCATGTTCAGGATCTAGGACAATAAATCCAGATCCCGAACCCGAAGTCCGAAGGGTTTCAATACAAATTCAATCCGGTCCAAAAAGGATCCATAACTCGCGGTTATTGCATACATGAACGATCCGGATCGGGCATTTCAATCCGGATCCCGAACCCTGTTTTTCTGGAATCGTCACTCGTTACGACGATCCGGATCGCAGTAAATCCGATCCGGATCGCCGTCCTGAAAATTTCCAGATAAGGTATGTTTTTGATTCTTATCTCTTTCCAAAGGTTTCTAAACTATAAATAGACATTTAGGGTTTCTCAAAAACGTGGGGCTACGGCCGATCAATTATAAAACACTTGAGAGCAACCCTAGAGGCTAGGTTTTTATCGTTCTTCTTTATAGCCTCTTTTAGGTCAATTCGACGGTTCTTTCAAGACATATCTTTTGTCGAATTGATCTAATCTTTGCTTAGAGATTTTTCCCACGGTCTTCATTGATAATCTAAGCAAAGGATCACCATCGAAGTCAATATTCTTATCGACTGAGTTTGCGTCGTGGATTCGACGTGGCATCGTGGATTCGGTGTGCTAAAGGCGTTTCGTGGATTCGAAACGTGTGCTCGTGGATTCGAGTGGCGTTCGTGGATTCGAACGTGTGCAGTGGACGTGCAATCGGTGGAGCGCGAGGTCCAAGAAATTGAAGGAGGGGTTAAATCCGTGGAGACGGTAATCACCTTGTTATTCTTCTTTTCTTAGGGATTGTTATTGCGTGGTATCCAACCGGTCAGCGCAAGGTCCGAAGAAGCTGAAGGAGGGGTTGAGTCCGTGGAGTCGGTAATCACCTTGTTATTCTTCTATTCTTAGTGGATTGTTATTGCGTGTTGGTCCCGTGGTTTTTCTCCTGGATTGGAGTTTCCACGTATATCTCGGTGTGCTGTTTTTATTTTCCGCATTGGTTTTTATTTTGCACTGAGATTTGGTTTTTAAGTATTACACCTATTCACCCCCCCTCTAGTTGTTTGATAGTACCTATTTAGATCCTTGTGGATCCTATAAAAACCTACACCTTTGCCTTTGATGTTTCTGTAGGGCCTTCCCTTTCGAAGGAAGTGTAGGAGTATTGCTTCAACTTGAAGCTCATCCCAATCATGGACTCCGTTTCAGATTCCGTCTCGGATCATCCTAGTTTCTTGCCTTTTGCCTTTTAGGCTTGACATGAATTTCTTGGATGCACCATGGCAGCCAGAAGAAAGATGATCCAGGTGATCACCATTGCTACAAGTTCCTTGTGAGAAATAAGGTCCTGTGAGCAACAACTCAAGAACACGAAAAATTGTTAATTTTTAAAAATTTGAAAAATTGTACCCAAACAATCATATCGTGTAGAGAGACTAAGAATCAAATTAGTTTTGCAAAAAGAATTTTAAAAATAGATCAATTCCATGATTTTCAAAAATTCCTATTATATGCCCTAAAACCGAATTTTCAGAAATCGAAGCCCAAAAATCCGTTAATCAGGAGAATACCTAGCATATAATCAAAACTAATCTTCCCAGAGTTCTTATTTCAAAAGAAATTTGATCAAAAACCATCCACAAACGAAAAAGATGCACAAGAAATTCATCACGTTTTGAGAGAAAAATAAGAAAAACTGTGAAAACCGAGATTTGATCAAGAAAACTTACTTCGAATGAAGAAAATGAGTTTAGAGGCTCCAAGATCTTGATTTCTAGAGAGAGAAGCTCTGGAGCTTAGAACAAAAGTGTGATGAAAAGAAATCAAAATCCTCTTGTTCATATAAACCCTAGCCGTAATCCGGATCAGATCGAGATTTCAATCCGGATCGGCTACCCGCAGAAATACCTGCGTTCGGGATCCGGATCGGCTTGTCCAATCCGGATCGGTCGGCTCCAACTTTTTCTTCAGAAAAAAAGAAAAATTCTAGAAATCCAGAAAAAGATTGTAAGCACTTTTGTGTATCAACTTTAACAAAAATCATCGTTTCATATCAACAAGAAATAGATTATGCTAAATCTATCAATAATATCCAATAATGAAATGAAAATTTATAAAAATTAAATCCCTTAAAGTTGAACAACTTCAATCACATCTAACATGATCTTATGAGTAATGCCTTTATCAAATCATCAATTGGTAAAGAAAATGAAATACCAAGATCAATAGATGTTTGAAATCCCAGATAAGTTAGATAATATATCTAGTCAAATTATTGAAGGAGTGGCTCTTTGAGCATCTTTCATAAAAATCCCACCTTATACCAACCTTGAAATTTGACAGAGTCAAGTATTTCAACATGCATTTTATTTAATCAACTTGAAAAACCATGCTTGGTATACATGTGGTAGCTGCACACAGTACTCGGACGACCGAGGTGGTAGCTCTTTCCTCCATGTGGTGGTAGTTTTCACACTCCTCATTGGGATGTAACTCTTTCCACATCTTTTGAGCATAACACTTTTTCTTTGACTCCCCCTCAATTGGCTATCAATTATTTAAGATATAAAGTATTCAACCAAATATTGATCTCGATTTCATACTCGACTAAATAGTCAAATAAGATAAAAACTATACCAAGAGATCATTGAGAGAGAAATTGACTTTGATCAAAACAAAGATGATTTAATTCACATAAATGATCATTGCATCAAATGAATTATTATGATATCCAAAGCATAATAAATTTCTAAATAAATAAAAGATGCATTAAAGTCAATAAGACTATGCTCAATTAATGTTCTATGTCTAAGCATAGATAATGAACAAAAACACAAAAACAAAACCTAACCTAAAAAGAGTTTCAAAAAGAAGTTATTTCAAGGAAAGCATTCCAATTGCTTTACGCAAATGAATAAAACGTTTTTGATCCAAAGGTTTTGTTAAAATGTCAGCTAATTGATCTTCAGTTGAAATGTAGGAAATTTGAAGAAATTTGATTCAACTAGCTCTCTAAGAAAATGATATCTAAGTTCAATGTGTTTTGTTCTGAGTGCAACACAGGGTTTTTGAAATGTTTATAGCACTAGTGTTGTCACATAAAACAGTTACCGAAGTTGCTGAAATTCGGAAGTCGCTCAACACGCTTTTCATCCAAATGAGTTGAGTTGAACAACTACCCGCTGAGATATATTCCGCTTCGGCAGTCGAGAGTGCAATGCAGTTTTGCTTTTTACTATGCCATGCAACAAGGCAATGGCCAAGATAAAAACATGCACCACTCGTACTTTTCCGATCATCCACAGATCCTGCCCAATCGGCATCTGAATATCCAACAATATCAAGACTTGTTCCCATAGGATACCAAATTCCGAAATTAATGTTCCTTTGATGTACCGGATGATCCTTTTCACCGCTTTCAGGTGAACCTCCTTTGGTGCTGATTGATATCTCGCGCAAATCCCAACACTAAAGGATATATCCGGGCGACTAGCTGTGAGGTAAAGTAGACTTCCAATCATACTGCGATAAGTTTCTCGTCTACATTCTCACTAAGAGATTCACTTCCTAATCCCTTATTGCTAGTTCCCATAGGAGTCGGAAAATCTTTAGAATTTCTAATCCAAATTTCTTTACCAACTCCTTTGCATACTTGGATTGACACAGATGGATGCCTTCATCATTTTGTTTCACTTGCAATCCAAGAAAGTATGTCAGTTCGCCCATCATGACATCTCAAATTCGCTTTCCATGGTTTCAGCGAATTTAGAAGCATCATTATCTTTGTTGCTCCAAATACAATGTCATCGACATAGATTTGTGCAACAATGAAGTTATTTTGATAATGCTTCACAAAGAGAGTCCGTCTGCTCCCCCTCGAGTATAGCCCTTCTCCAAAAGGTGCTTTGTCAACCTTTCGTACCACGCTCGCGGTGCTTGTTTTAAACCGTAAAGAGCCTTTTTCAAACGAAAAACATGGTTAGGTAGTTTACAGTCTACAAAACCTTTCGGTTGAGCCACATAAACTTCCTCATTTAAAACCCATTTAAAAACGCGCTCTTAACGTCCATTTGAAAGAGTTTTATTTTAAAGTGACAAGCAATAGCGAATAAGATACGAATGGACTCGAGTCTAGCTACAGGGGCGAAAGTTTCATCAAAGTCTATACCTTCTATTTGAGAGTAGCCTTGAGCAACTAAACGTGCTTTGTTCCTGATGATGGTACCATCCTCATTTTTCTTGTTCTTGAAAATCCATTTAGTACCAATCACATTGTGTTGCTTCGGAGGCGTCGTTAATTCCCAGACTTTGTTTCGTTCAAACTGATGGAGCTCTTCCTGCATTGCTTCAATCCAGTAGTCATCCTGAAGAGCTTCATCGACGTTCTTTGGTTCGATTAAGGAAACGTAACAAGCGAATCCACAAACCAACTGTCTCCGAGTTCTGACTCCTTCTTGTGGGTCTCCAATAATATTTGATTCAGGATGATCCTTGGAGATGCGTAACGTTTGAGGTAACGGAGTACTCGGAGGTACATGAGATGATTCCTGCACATCAGATAAACTTGAAGAACCATTAGATGCATCATTATTATTGGAAGTATTATCATGAGAAGATGCATTTACAGGAGTATCATCATCAAGAGAGATATCAGGGTAGATTTATCAGATGCAAAGTGGAAAGCTTCATCTACTTTAACATTTATAGATTCTACTATCGTTTTAGATCCAAGTTAAATACCCGATATGCTCTACTATTTGTAGAATAACCCAAGAAAATCCCTTCGTCACTTCGAGAGTCAAATTTTCCAAGATTTTCGCGGTCACGTAAAATGTAACACCGACTCCCAAAGATACGAAAATATTTGATGTTTGGTTTTCTACAAAACCATAGTTCATATGGTGTATTAAAGTTCCCGGGCGCAAATAAACTCGATTAATAACATAGATTGCAGTGTTCACAGCTTCAGCCCAAAAATATAACGGTAAATTCCGGCTATGAAGCATAACACGTGCCATCTCTTGTACAACCCTGTTTTTGCGCTCGACTACACCATTCTGTTGAGGTGTATAGGGTGCTGAGAATTCATGTTTAATGCCATTGGAAGTGCAAAAATCAATGAATTTAGAATTTATGAATTCTCCACCTCTATCACTTCTAACACGAATGATCTTTTCATTCTTTTCAATCATAATACGAAGGCAAATCTCGTGAAAAGAATCAAAAGTATCAGCTTTCTCTTTTAAAAATGCTACCCATGAGTATCTAGAGAAATCATCAACCAATAAGAAAATATACCATTTACCTCCCAAGGATGGTTGACGTGTCGGCCCCATAAGATCCATATGCAATAATTCCAAGGGCCGTTTAGTACCAACGTGGTTCAAGTTCTTGTGTGCAGTCCTGGATTGTTTTCCCTTTTGACAACCACCACACACAATGTTTTGTTTAAGTGAAAGTTTTGGAACCCCCTTGACCACGTCTTTGTTTGAAATTCTAGCAAGTTCCTTAAAATTTATGTGACCTAGCCTTTCATGCCAAAGTGTTTCATTATTCAAAGAGGCTAAGTTACAATTTTCAGAAATTTTATTGGGAACAACATAACAATTGTTTTCAGATCTAACCCCCTTTAAAAAGAAAACATGCTCCTTATCAGTTACAATGCATTCAACAGATAAAAAATTAACTGAAAAACTATTGTCACAAAGTTGACTGATACTTATGAGGTTAGTCTTAAGGCCATCAACAAATAACACATTATTCAGAATCGGGCCATCTGGAATAGCTACTGTTCCTTTTCCAACAATTTTGGAAGACTGACCGTCTCCGAAAACTACAAGTCCTCCGGAGATTTTCTCAAAATTTTGAAAGCAGTTTTTGTCACCGGTCATGTGACGGGAACAACCGCTATCCAGATACCAAGACGAATTATCATATGCATGCAAGGAAATATTTGTAACAAGACAAGGGAAGATTTCACCTTTGCGTACCCAAACCTTTCGAGTTTTGGTGTACGTCGGAAATGATTGTGAAGTTGATACCTTTGGTGAAAGCGTCTTGTGTGATCCATCGCTTTTCCTTGACGTCGTTGTCTTGTTTGATGAACTACCGAGGCTCTTTTCCTTCGAATAATTTGCATTTGATTTCCGAGGAATCACCCTTTTGGTAGTCGTTGCAAGAAGTGCTTGAGTTGAGCGTTTGGCTCCCATCTTGCAATTTCTCCTTATGTGCCCTGCAATACCACACGAAACATACCTTGGTGCTTCACGATTCCGAAAAGGGGGAAGTAGGTTTGTTGTCGTTGTTTGTCGTCAATTCCAGTGTCGGAGGAGGAGATACCGACTGGGGCACAAAGGACTGTCCCAACCGAACTAAAATTGTCTTCAGTTCGATTGTATC
The DNA here is from genome assembly GCA_029204045.2 of Tillandsia leiboldiana. Lineage (NCBI taxonomy): Eukaryota > Viridiplantae > Streptophyta > Magnoliopsida > Poales > Bromeliaceae > Tillandsia > Tillandsia leiboldiana. The sequence goes on along the minus strand of JAQNDB010004845.1, from coordinate 15,339 downwards.
CGAGGCCGATTTGTTTGATTGATCAAGACCAAGAAGCTTATCCAACTTACTCCTTCCTGATGAAAATCGCTGTAAGTCATCCTTGAGTTGGAGAATGGTCTCTATCATTTCCAATTTTTCCTGTCGAGCCTCGCCGTTGAGCTTCAAGAAGTAATTCGCTTTGTTCACCATATCTACATAATTCTTCTCGAGTTGCTCATTGGACTCTTGAAGGGAAACATTTATTTTAATCAGATTGTCACGCCCGGGGGTTTTGTTTTAGCGGAAACGATTCATAAAAGTTGAATATTTGACGTGTAATTTTTTTTTTTTTTTTTTGTTTAAAAGGGAACCCCTCTTCCCCGGCACGTGCCCAGACCCGCCACACATACATGGTCACTCTGCAAACGGGCAGAGTCTCCCCTGTACGGTGCACGGCGTAGCGTTCGGTACATGTTCCAACATACGCAACCAATCAATCACAACAGTCATTCACAAACAACCAGCATTCTACACTAATACAAGAAAACATACAAGAAAACATATGGCCGATCAATTTGGAAAGGATAAATCCACAGTTTTGAAAACGGTGCCCACCCGACACCAAATTTTGAAATCCCTTTCGCAATCCATAAATCCACAGGGTTTTGAAACTAGTGCCCACACGACACTTAGATTTTAAAAACGGTTTTTCGCAATCTTTTCTTTGACTTTTCCCTTTTGATTTTCAAATGGCCAATGGAAATATAAGGAAAGTAACGCACAAGGGGCACTAAACGCAACCCGTACCGACATCCACGCCGACCCCACGAGGGTATCGCGAACCTCTCACATAACTACAATGCAATGAAAAGCGAGAATGAAAGAAGAAATACAGTCCGAGGTCCCCAGCGACCCAGCTGCTCCTGTCCCGTCCTCACCAACGCCTACCTCTCCCCCCGCCTGAACCCTGTCACGAAGTGGGATGTCAGTGACGTAAAAATAGTAGAGCAGGAGAATGTAATAAAACAAACCGTGACGACGACCGGAGCAACCACCCCCCCCTCAAGGAGGAAAAGCAACCTGTACACCTGTATCCTGTAATACCCGGACGCGTCGGACAACTAAACCGACGGCCCGCACCGTACTTGCAGAAACCCGACCACGCCGGACAACTAAACCGACGGGTCGCACCGCTCGCACCTCGGCGCCTCAACCCCACCACTAATAAGGGGCCCCACTACGTCACCTCGTGGGTATACACGGGTCAGAGACCACTTTTCCGGAAAAGCGCACCCTTTGCGGTGGCCAAACCGCGGGTGCGCGTGTTGCAGCCTCGAGCCAAGTAACCATAACCATCATCATGTCAGCATCATAATATATATAACAAAAGTGAAACGACAACATATATACTCAAAAGTAAGCCGTAACATATGCGATCGAAAGTAACCCGCTATCATGTATAATCAAAGTAAAGGCAGTAATAGGTGCACTCGAAGGTAGCCCGCCAACATGTAATTATCAAAAGGAAAACGACCGTCGGAAGACCGACGCTAAACATTATGACGAAACCCATTAACATGCATAAGCTATCACCCCTCAATATTTAACCCCAGTATACCTAGAATTGACCCCGTCCAATATGATAGAGTTAGATGCTAGGACCAAGAAAATGGAACCCACCTGAATGTAGGCCGATCCCGAACTCCCGCTAGACTACCGGGAGGCTGGTGCTGACAACTGGGCCCTGTATAAGCAGCTATAGTCAATAATAAACTCGCACGACCCATCCCGACGACACAATAGTAACGTGTCTCTAATACAGTTCGATACAGCCGTTTTATCGAACGAAGCCCGATTCCCGATCAACGAGAGTCTACGGGACTCTAACAAAATGTCCAGTGGTGTAAAACACTATCTAGAGTCAGCATATGTGTCTAAATTGCATTTAGGTCCCTAACAGCTTTTAAATTGCATAATTAGCTTATATTCCGACCTGTTTCGGCACGTTCTTGAAATCCGGGGGTCCAAAAGCTGCGCCGTAACTTTCAGCGCGTCACCTTTGATGAAACAGACCCCGTGCTCACCATTTTGGGTCAACGCGAAACCCGAGAGCAAAGTTAGCTCTTTAACTCTTTATGTTAATTGCACTATTTTGCCTTGATCTTAACATCTAGAAGTCCAAAAAAAACTACGTGGCGAGTTTCAGCGCGTTCAGCAAGACGAGACAAAGCCCGTGCTCACCAATTTTGGTTGGCACGGGACCCGAGGGCGAAGTTGGCCCATAACCTTTTAGAGTCCAATTTACTACTATGCTTAAACTTTGTTTATGCTTAATCAAAATGAGGTCCAACTAGAGCATGGCATTCAGTAAGGGCTAAAGGTGATGAGGCTCACCTGAGGCTTGCCGGAGATCGGCCGGAACAGTGGCCGGAGCAACACCCGAAAATTGGCTAGAGCTCGGATTGGTGAAGCTCCAATGCAACCTTGCTCTGTCAGCAACCAAGGTGAGCAGCAGTTAGCTTGGGGTCCCAGATGAGGACTGATCCATGTTGGGTAGAGCCCCGGTGGCCGGAGGCGGCGGCGGCCGGAGACCAACCCAAAATAGGTAATTCGGGTGCAAGATTTTAGAGTTAATTACAAGGGTCTCTCGACCCAAAATAAAATCATGGGGGTCCCCTAAATAGGGTTTAGGTCATACCTGTACGGGTGGCCCGAGCCCAGGCCGCCGGAGATGGCCGGAGGTGGGCTCGAATGCAGTCTCGGGTGCAGCTGCAGAGGGTAGAAGCCCTACGTTAAACCCTGCATGCAAGGTGATGGGGAGGCTCCTAGGGACCAAGGAAGCTCACCTGGGCGGTTCTCCGATGTCCGGGAGCGTCGGCAAGGCAGCGCCGGCGAAGCTCGGAGGGGCTTCAAGGTTGTTAATGGTGGTTTCTGGCGCGGCGGCTCCGGGCAGGTGCTACCCGGACCAAAAGGTTTGTCCCAACACCCCGACGCTCGGTGCAGTGGTGGCCGGCGCCGGGAGGCCGCGGCGGCGCCGGACGGAGGAATTCCGGCGACGAATTAATTCACCCGTTTCTAGGGCTCGGCCGTGCGGGATGGATCCTGGTCTGATCAACCCCAGATCTTGGAGGAAGCTTTCAGTCGACTAGGGGACAAGGATCAACGGTGCTGATCTTGTGTTTAACGGCCGGATGAAGCCCGCGCCTGCGATCGGTCAAGAAAACGATAATCCGACGAGGATGGCTCCCGCCGGCGATCGGGACGGCGGCCTCGGCTCGTCCTGCAACAGGACGACCTTCTCGACGTCAGCAACACAATGGCCATGCCCAAAACCCGAGACTAAAATAAAAGTCCCAAGAACTCACCTTCGCCGGAAAATCGTGGAAGAGGGTGTTGTCCCGCGGCGGCGCACGGCGGTGGTCGGCGTCGGATCCAACCCAGCTCGGTTGCAGCACCACGAGGGACTCTTCAGAAGGGAATTTGTCAACTTGAATCCCTCCCCACACCTTCCTCTCCAAATTCCGAGGTCAAGCTCTTCTTGATCTTGCTTTTCCGGCAAGGGGAGCGGCGGCCGGTGCGGGACTCCGGGGAGTGCGGCTGATGGAGAGGAAGGAGTTGGGTTGCGGCTGGGGGCTCGTGCTGCAGGGTTAGGGTTTAAGGAACCCTAACCCGAGCTATATCCTTATAGTGTATAGGGCATATTTGCCTTTTAGTCCCTCTCCTTAAGACATTTAGAGTTGGGCCCTTAACAGCAGCTCACTCTTACATTTAGGTCCCCTCCCCAGCAGTGGCACGCATTTCGAGGCAGATTCACTACGGTCTAATGTGCAATTAACACCATTTTCGCCTTGTTTCACGCTTTCTGAGGCGATCCGGTTGTCGAAACGGAAAATGGACTGCGCCATGACGTCCGGCTCGACGAGACCTATCAGGTAGCGATTTCTGATTTTCGCGAAACTGCCCGGATAAAATCTCGATCCATAATAACTGTGTCAAAATACAGTTTTTCGCGCTTTTCTAGATTCCAGAGTCGTCAAACAGAATTTTCGACTGCGCCACTGCGTTCAGAACATCGAAACCGTTCGAAATGACTACCTGGATCACTATATTCGGATTCCGAACAGTGAATTAGTCAATGTTGTATTCGTCGGGTCTCGAAAACCAGGGTTACTGTTCATCTACAGTAACTCACTTAAGTGCACTGTGCACAGAGGACACTGTTACATTGGTCGCGAGATTCGTCCACTTCTTAGTTGAATTCTGGAAGATCCGACCGTCAGATCGAAAAGTGCTGAATATGAATCTCGCTCAGTTCGACGAGACGATCGCAACGGTCAACTCAGATTTCCAAGATCATGTCCGGATTGGAAAGTAGCCTTTTTTTCTCGTAAAACGTGCAACTCGCACACTGGCAATTGACTAAATAAATCAACATAGGTCTTTTGAATTCAAAAACCAGGTCAAAAATCACCTTTAGACTAATCATTAAAATAAAATGTTTCGAGTTCTTACATCACTTACAACTTAAAAGAAGTTTCGTCCCCGAAACTTACAACTTAAAAAGTTTCATTCCCGGAGCTTTCAGCCTGAAGTCATACTTTATGAGAATGCTCAAAAGTTTAATCGTGGGTTACAGGTCAGTCGCAAGGTATCTACAACTCTAAGGCTACTAATTTAGACCCAATCTGATACTCCCCATTACAGGGCAGAGTATTTCCTCAGTTCTCTCGACAGTCCGTTGCCTGCAGCCAACGTGCTTACCAAAAGGAACAGTGAAATACCATAGATCTGTCGCCAACAACTAGTTGGGGACGCAACTCCTATCAGAAGGTATATCACATACCTCCCAACACGATCTCAGTGCTAAAAACATAACCTTTATCAAGGATTACTACCACCTCGTGGTCACAAACATCACCATGACTAACACATAGGCGAGTCCACGTCGATCCACAAAATCTGTGCAAAAGGTGGGGTCAATTTGCATCCGCCCCAAACAGGGTTACCATCGGGCCCATAGGCCATTGAATTATGACACGGGGACACTGAAGGATCAACAACTTGTTCATCCTCTAAGCAAACTGTGAGGCTAGTGCAATATTAACAGTCATCTACTGCTGTGCCATCAGCTGGACGATTACGACAAGAACAGTGATTTAACCCTTAACCACTGTAACTGATCCGAGCACTCTGGCTCCATTCAAACATCAAGCCCACAGCCGAAACCATGACCGCGGCTAACCCTGCAATAACAACGATCCCAAACCAGAGTGCGTACGACTAATAACCGAAACAACGAGGCTCAACTGTGTGAAGCACACCTGAGCTCCAAACCACTATGCCAAATACCCTGCGCTCTCTCGTGAACACAAGTCATCCTAGGGTTCGTTCCTAACCAAATACCCAGGTATCGGATCGGAAAGGCGGAATTGTGCATCGGAAACTGTGCAATTCACGCGCCGGCATGCAAATCGCTAAGGTTAGATCTGCTTCCTCGCCCGCAAGCACACTAGAATTTCTCGAGCGCTACATCACTCACACCTTAAAAGAAGTTTCATCCCCGAAACTTAAATACGCCAGGAATCCAATACATGGGAAAAGTGGCCCAACATGTCCGACTTGCGCTTCCCACTGGCCTTGCGCCCCTCGTGATCTGTACTGCTTCACAATCACAAACTCGCAACCCAAAACCTCAAGACTATGCCTTGGTCATGGGGAGCTGGCGACAAAACCCAGGGAGCACGGTCCTACTTCCGTCTTGGCACCCAAGGGGGTGCGACACTCTGATTAGCCTCTACCGCTCGGTCCCAATCCATTGCCCTTCCAAGCACCATACACTGAGCCGAGCTGCGTACCCCCAGACCAACGGTCACATTCCCCACTAGGAGTATTTAAGCTCTAGGTCCGCTCAACAAAAGGAAGAATCAAGCCCAAACGAACAAGATTTGCTAGTCCCGGTGGTCTCTTTTCTCAACCCCAGGGGGAATCCCAAGACCCCCACAACAACACTACTACACGAGCCCAAGCAACACGACTACATAAACGCGACAACCGAGCTAAAACGAGAAACAAAACTTAACCCGTACTCACACACCCCACAAGTTAGTTCTAGACTCCGCTAGTATAGCACTTAACCAACTATCTAGAAAACGGGACATATACTTTTCCCCCCGCTCCCCCGATCACTCGCGTTCTACGCTTCTATGCCTTACCCATTTCATTCGTATGTAGGCATGTGAGGGTTGTCCACGGATGTCGGCACTAATTGTTGTGATTGAAAGAACTCTCTGATACCATTTAATCTGTCACGCCCCGGGGGTTTTGTTTTAGCGGAAACGATTCATAAAAGTTGAATATTTGACGTGTAAATTTTTTTTTTTTTTTTTTTTTTTTTTTTTTTTTTTTTGTTTAAAAGGGAACCCCTCTTCCCCGGCACGTGCCCAGACCCGCCACACATACATGGTCACTCTGCAAACGGGCAGAGTCTCCCCTGTACGTGCACGGCGTAGCGTTCGGTACATGTTCCAACATACGCAACCAATCAATCACAACAGTCATTCACAAACAACCAGCATTCTACACTAATACAAGAAAACATACAAGAAAACATATGGCCGATCAATTTGGAAAGGATAAATCCACAGTTTTGAAAATGGTGCCCACCCGACACCAAATTTTGAAATCCCTTTCGCAATCCATAAATCCACAGGGTTTTGAAACCAGTGCCCACACGACACTTAGATTTTAAAAACAGTTTTCGCAATCTTTTCTTTGACTTTTCCCTTTTTGATTTTCAAACGGCCAATGGAAATATAAGGAAAGTAACGCACAAGGGGCACTAAATGCAACCCGTACCGACATCCACGCCGACCCCACGAGGGTATCGCGAACCTCTCACATAACTACAATGCAATGAAAAGCGAGAATGAAAGAAGAAATATAGTTCGAGGTCCCCAGCGACCCAGCTGCTCCTGTCCCGTCCTCACCAACGCCTACCTCTCCCCCCGCCTGAACCCTGTCACGAAGTGGGATGTCAGTGACGTAAAAATAGTAGAGCAGGAGAATGTAATAAAACAAACCGTGACGACGACCGGAGCAACCACCCCCCCCCTCAAGGAGGAAAAGCAACCTGTACACCTGTATCCTGTAATACCCGGACGCGTCGGACAACTAAACCGACGGCCCGCACCGTACCTGCAGAAACCCGACCACGCCGGACAACTAAACCGACGGGTCGCACCGCTCGCACCTCGGCGCCTCAACCCCACCACTAATAAGGGGCCCCACTACGTCACCTCGTGGGTATACACGGGTCAGAGACCACTTTTCCGGAAAAGCGCACCCTTTGCGGTGGCCAAACCGCGACTGCGCGTGTTGCAGCCTCGAGCCAAGTAACCATAACCATCATCATGTCAGCATCATAATATATATAACAAAAGTGAAACGACAACATATATACTCAAAAGTAAGCCGTAACATATGCGATCGAAAGTAACCCGCTATCATGTATAATCAAAGTAAAGGCAGTAATAGGTGCACTCGAAGGTAGCCCGCCAACATGTAATTATCAAAAGGAAAACGACCGTCGGAAGACCGACGCTAAACATTATGACGAAACCCATTAACATGCATAAGCTATCACCCCTCAATATTTAACCCCAGTATACCTAGAATTGACCCCGTCAAATATGATAGAGTTAGATGCTAGGACCAAGAAAATGGAACCCACCTGAATGTAGGCCGATCCCGAACTCCCGCTAGACTACCGGGAGGCTGGTGCTGACAACTGGGCCCTGTATAAGCAGCTATAGTCAATAATAAACTCGCACGACCCATCCCGACGACACAATAGTAACGTGTCTCTAATACGGTTCGATACAGCCGTTTTATCGAACGAAGCCCGATTCCCGATCAACGAGAGTCTACGGGACTCTAACAAAATGTCCAGTGGTGTAAAACACTATCTAGAGTCAGCATATGTGTCTAAATTGCATTTAGGTCCCTAACAGCTTTTAAATTGCATAATTAGCTTATATTCCGGCCCGTTTCGGCACGTTCTTGAAATTCGGGGGTCCAAAAGCTGCGCCGTAACTTTCAGCGCGTCACCTTTGATGAAACAGACCCCGTGCTCACCATTTTGGGTCAACGCGAAACCCGAGAGCAAAGTTAGCTCTTTAACTCTTTATGTTAATTGCACTATTTTGCCTTGATCTTAACATCTAGAAGTCCAAAAAAAACTACGTGGCGAGTTTCAGCGCGTTCAGCAAGACGAGACAAAGCCCGTGCTCACCAATTTTGGTTGGCACGGGACCCGAGGGCGAAGTTGGCCCATAACCTTTTAGAGTCCAATTTACTACTATGCTTAAACTTTGTTTATGCTTAATCAAAATGAGGTCCAACTAGAGCATGGCATTCAGTAAGGGCTAAAGGTGATGAGGCTCACCTGAGGCTTGCCGGAGATCGGCCGGAACAGTGGCCGGAGCAACACCCGAAAATTGGCTAGAGCTCGGATTGGTGAAGCTCCAATGCAACCTTGCTCTGTCAGCAACCAAGGTGAGCAGCAGTTAGCTTGGGGTCCCAGATGAGGACTGATCCATGTTGGGTAGAGCCCCGGCGGCCGGAGGCGGCGGCGGCCGGAGACCAACCTAAAATAGGTAATTCGGGTGCAAGCTTTTAGAGTTAATTACAAGGGTCTCTCGACCCAAAATAAAATCATGGGGGTCCCCTAAATAGGGTTTAGGTCATACCTGTACGGGTGGCCGGAGCCCAGGCCGCCGGAGATGGCCGGAGGTGGGCTCGAATGCAGTCTCGGGTGCAGCTGTAGAGGGTAGAAGCCCTACGTTAAACCCTGCATGCAAGGTGATGGGGAGGCTCCTAGGGACCAAGGAAGCTCACCTGGGCGGTTCTCCGATGTCCGGGAGCGTCGGCAAGGCAGCGCCGGCGAAGCTCGGAGGGGCTTCAAGGTTGTTAATGGTGGTTTCCGGCGCGGCGGCTCCGGGCAGGTGCTACCCGGACCAAAAGGTCTGTCCCAACACCCCGACGCTCGGTGCAGTGGTGGCCGGCGCCGCGAGGCCGCGGCGGCGCCGGACGGAGGAATTCCGGCGACGAATTAATTCACCCGTTTCTAGGGCTCGGCCGTGCGGGATGGATCCTGGTCTGATCAACCCCAGATCTTGGAGGAAGCTTTCAGTCGACTAGGGGACAAGGATCAACGGTGCTGATCTTGTGTTTAACGGCCGGATGAAGCCCGCGCCTGCGATCGGTCAAGAAAACGATAATCCGGCGAGGATGGCTCCCGCCGGCGATCGGGACGGCGGCCTCGGCTCGTCCTGCAACAGGACGACCTCCTCGACGTCAGCAACACAATGGCCATGCCCAAAACCCGAGACTAAAATAAAAGTCCCAAGAACTCACCTTCGCCGAAAAATTGTGGAAGAGGGTGTTGTCCCGCGGCGGCGCACGGCGGCGGTCGGCGTCGGATCCAACCCAGCTCGGTTGCAGCACCACGAGGGACTCTTCAGAAGGGAATTTGTCAACTTGAATCCCTCCCCACACCTTCCTCTCCAAATTCCGAGGTCAAGCTCTTCTTGATCTTGCTTTTCCGGCAAGGGGAGCGGCGGCCGGTGCGGGACTCCGGGGAGTGCGGCTGATGGAGAGGAAGGAGTTGGGTTGCGGCTGGGGGCTCGTGCTGCAGGGTTAGGGTTTAAGGAACCCTAACCCGAGCTATATCCTTATAGTGTATACGGCATATTTGCCTTTTAGTCCCTCTCCTTAAGACATTTAGAGTTGGGCCCTTAACAGCAGCTCACTCTTACATTTAGGTCCCCTCTCCAGCAGTGGCACGCATTTCGAGGCAGATTCACTAGGGTCTAATGTGCAATTAACACCATTTTTGCCTTGTTTCACGCTTTCCGAGGCGATCCGGTTGTCGAAACGGAAAATGGACTGCGCCATGACGTCCGGCTCGACGAGACCTATCAGGTAGCGATTTCTGATTTTCGCGAAACTGCCCGGATAAAATCTCGGTCCATAATAACTGGGTCAAAATACAGTTTCTCGCGCTTTTCGAGATTCCAGAGTCGTCAAACAGAATTTTCGACTGCGCCACTGCATTCAGAACATCGAAACCGTTCGAAATGACTACCTGGATCACTATATTCGGATTCCGAACAGTGAATTAGTCAATGTTGTATTCGTCGGGTCTCGAAAACCACGGTTACTGTTCATCTACAGTAACTCACTTAAGTGCACTGTGCACAGAGGACACTGTTACATTGGTCGCGAGATTCGTCCACTTCTTAGTTGAATTCTGGAAGATCCGACCGTCAGATCGAAAAGTGCTGAATATGAATCTCGCTCAGTTCGACGAGACGATCGCAACGGTCAACTCAGATTTCCAAGATCATGTCCGGATTGGAAAGTAGCCTTTTTGTCTCGTAAAACGTGCAACTCGCACACTGGCAATTGACTAAATAAATCAACATAGGTCTTTTGAATTCAAAAACCAGGTCAAAAATCACCTTTAGACTAATCATTAAAATAAAATGTTTCGAGTTCTTACACAGATTATCCCTTTCCACTTCAAGAGCGTTTGAGAGAGAAGATGCCCTTTTTGCATCTTCTTCGAGATCCTGCAATCTCCCTCTCAAACTCTTGTTTTGCTTTGCCAGTTTCTTTGAATCCCTCAAAAGCTGATGGTAGGCAAGAGCAAAGTCTTCACCTTCTGAATTATCTGATTCATCGTCCGTTGCAATTTTTTCAACAGTGGAGTTGGACAATGACTCGGATGTACTAGCCATTAAGCACATGAAGGGTGAAGATGTGGACGCGTGGAACGCCGTTGCGTTATTTTCTTCATCACTTGAAGATGACTCATTTGACGATGAGGTGTCATCCCAAGTGACGGCTTGCATTGCTTTCTTCTTTGACGGATTCTTATTTGGACATTCCGTTGCAATGTGGCCGTAGCCTCGACATTTGAAGCATTGTACTTGTCCATCTGAACTTTTCTTATCCTTTGAAAAATTCTCTTGCTTTCTTGACTTGTAACTTGAAGAACCCTTGCCTTTCTTCGACTTTCCGAAGGATGGAGTTTTGCCTGAATTACCCCTTCGAAAATTTCGGCGAAACTTCCTTGTCAAGAGAGCGAGCTGCTTCTCAAAGTCCTCCATAGATAGGTTCTCGTCATCATCTGAGGAGGATGAATCCGCGTCTTCTTCTTTTGTTGTTTTCAAAGCATAACCTGAAGACTTAGAAGAGGATGCCTTTCCTGAAGAATAGTTAGTAGGAAATGTCATTTCATATGTTTGTAAAGAACCAACTAATTCTTCCACACGGATTTCGTCCGGGTGTTTAATAGTTTCAATGGCCGTAACCTTGGATCGAGATCTTTCAGGAAGAGTTCTTAAAATCTTTCTTACAATTTTAAATTCTGGAATTTTCTCTCCCAAGTTAGCACATGAATTCACGATATCTTGCAATCGTGTATAATAATCTGTGAACGATTCATTTTCTGCCATGAAAATAGAGTCAAACTTGCTCGTAAGCATTTGCAGTTTCTGAATCTTCACAAGGTTAGTTCCCTCATGTGTAACTTGAAGAACATCCCAGATTTCTTTCGCAGTCTCACATGCCGCGACGCGAGAGAACTCTGTTTGCGACAAAGCATTAAATAAAGTGTTAATCCCTTTGCCATTGTAAGAGGATAAATAAATCTCTTCCTTGGTCCATTTCGACCTAGGTTTGATGGTGCGAACATCAGCAAAAATTTTAGTTGGATTAGACCATCCTAATTCAATTGATTGCCACACCCGTTCGTCGATGGAAATTAAAAAGACTTTCATCCGTACTTTCCAGTAGGCATAATTTGTTCCATCGAAGAACGGGGGTCTGTTGATGTTTCCACCTTCAACCATTGTTTACAACCCTATTCCCGCTCTGATACCACTTGTTGGGTTATATATAATTGGATCTAAATAGGGAAAAAAACACCTAGAGGGGGGTGAATAGGTGTAAACAATAAACACTCAAAAATCTTTGCGATATAAAACCCAATGCGGAAAAATAAATAACACGCAGAGATTTTTACGTGGAAAACTCCAAACCGGAGTAAAAAACGACGGGACCGATAACACGGTGAAATCCACTAGAATTATAACACGTACAAAGGTGTATACCATACTCACAGACGACTCAACCTTTTTCCATACGCTCCTAGTTGATCTTCTCCACTCGTTCCGCAACGCTTCTCGAATCCACGATATGCGTCCAACGCCGAATCCACGACGTTCCGACCGAATCCACGGTCTTCACCCAATAGCAGGTCTCGAATCCACGAACGTACCTCGCTCCGAATCCACGAGGAGCGGTAGCACCTTGAATCCACAAGGCCACGCGAGTCCACGCGCCGATTTTGGGAAAATCGTTGTTTTTGGGTGGTGATGATCCGCCGAATACCTAGATTAGAAATAGATCGGAAATACCATCTAAGTATTCATTAATTTGATTCTACTCAAAATCTGAGTTTGGAAACCCTAGAATCAAATTAATAATATATATGAAGAAACATAGAATTAAATCTAGTATTTCCTTTCTTCTCTATATGTGGATTTTTCTATTTCGGTCGTATTTTTCGCTTTTTGCGTCGTACCCTAAAAGATGAATTAAAGGGTCTATTTATAGGTTAGAAACCGTTGGAAGAAGATAAGAATCAAAAACTAACCTTTTCTGGGATTTTTCAGGACGACGATCCGGATCGGATTTCGGCGATCCGGATTGCAGTAACGAGACAGACAGTTTCCTGAAAAACAAAGGTTCGGGATCCGGATCGAAGTGCCTGATCCGGATCGTTCATACAATTCAGCAAAAACCCATGTTCGGGATCCGGATCAGAAAAGGGCTTGGATCCGGATTGAATTTGCATATGAACTAACACCCTTCGGGATCCGGATTGGAATGTCTGATCCGGATCCTAAACATGTCCCATGTCCAGTTTTTGATTTTTATGCAATTAAAAATTCATCCAAGTGTTTCTACACTATAAGAAGTATTCGGATCACCAAAAATAATTAGTTAAACATACCTGATCCTTTTGAATTCTTCTTTCTTGAGATTGAGTTATATGATCCAACCTTCTTTATCTTCAATCTTCAAGACTTAACCGAATTCACGAAATACGCCAACTCAAATTCTGTAATAACTCACAGGCTGGAAAACCACACAGCCGGGACCACCATCCACCAGACGGCTCCCACAACAGAACACAGGAAAGACCGACACCATAAGGGTTCGGAAACCCGATAGGTCGGTGCTTAGAACCCTATCAAACAAGAACAGACTCTAGGCTCCGCCTATCGAAGTTCCCGACCCCCTTATAGTTCGGGAACACGACAACCTCGGTACAACACGAAGAAAACACCAACCAGGGCCCGAAAGTTCCGGGAGACCTACACCTACAACCCTATCAAACAAGAACAGGTTCCAAGCTCGGCCCCCGTGGCTCTCGTCCCGACAAAGGAACGGCCCCTAGAACCCAGACCACTCGAATCCTTTCGAGTGGAAAAATTTACAGGAAAAAGGTGACATTTGTTACTGAAACCCATTTTTACTTAACCCACACAGGGTGAGGACTAAAAGTAGTTCCCTTTTTGAAAAACTATCTTGATTTGAGAAGAAACCCATTTTAATGATTTTTAGTTCTTTTAGGAAAAACAGTTAAAAAACAAGTATTTGTACCCAAACCCCGAAGGACTGATGCCTTTGTCCAATCAAACAAGAACATACTCCAGCGGCCCTTCGATGCTTGGAAGAAAATATTGGTAGACTAAAATCATGTGTATGTCGAAAAGGGTTCTGGATTCTAGGTCTGCTAACACTGGTACACTCACTGCCACTTAACCACTGTGGCGGATATAAACCCAACAGGCGAACCAAGACACCTCCCGGCCGAATCACCGTGTACCACCCACAGGTCTCCGACCACAGACAAGCGAATCATACTACTCTACCCGGACTCCACTCTGCTCCCAAGCACCGATGTGCATCATGCATCCCACACTAAAAAGATCAGTCCGACCAACTCGACCCACTACCCGGCCGCGGAGGATAACACTAACGGTCCAGGAATGAACAACAATGTGTGGATGCTCTAAACAGTAATTAACCCTAGCCCAAGTAAGGGTTTTCTAGCTGGCTTGGTTACACATGTCACATAATGCGGGGGCGTGCTAGGTCAAGTTTTTTTTTTTTTTTTTTTCCAAGATAACAATAATTTCACCAGGTGGTTAGGAAGCAAACGAGATCACAAGATTGCCAGCTATACTCGGAATATCAATTCAGTACAGCCTTATCATGCTAAAAAGCCACTACCATATATGACTTCTACAACAATAGAATTACTGAACAGTCCAAAGGTCATGAAGACGAGGCCACCCACCTGAAGGCGCTATCTGTCCAAAGTCCCACAGCTGATGATACCCAGAAAATCAATATACCAGATCCAACGGGTCCAGCACTACCCGCAAACTCTCCTGGGTACAACACAGGGCTCACAGTTACACTTTAATCCAATAATTAACCAATACATGCAGTCTGAAAAATTAGTCCCAAAGATGCAATTATTTCACCTGCTGAAAGGGCTCAGAAAAAATCCGATAAAAATACCCCAACGATCCTCGCGTCGAGACCTTCGAAACGGTGTACATGCACGCCCAATTCGAGCACCGTAGGCCAAGTTACAAATTCCACAACACAGGGTGCACAAACCACACAACAACACATCTGTAATTCCATAACAAAGATAAAGGGAGGAAATATACCTTCGGAGAAAATCTCAGAAAAATCCCAAAAAAATACAGTGATAATCCTGCGTCGCGTAGATGCAAAAAGTGCAAGGCTCTCTCAATCCGATGTCCGAGCTCGAAGATATCCCCGAAACAATCAGCTGTCCTCAAGATTCCTCACAGAAAACAAGGGTCCCAGTAAGCATGGAAAAACTCCCGAAAGTGCCAAAATGAGGGAAAACTGAAATACCATAGATCGTAGCTCTATCCGTCGCGGATCCAGCGGCGAAGCAAACGATCGAACGAAAAGATGGTCGGAGAGTAAGCCGGGGGAGTCCTCGCACCGAAACGCGACGAAGGAGAACACAAATGAAAACAAGCGTCGCGTCGCACCGTAAAAATGGAAACTCAGGAAGCGTGCTACATAAAATCCGAGAAATCCTCCAGAGGGTCCAGCACAGCACGGGGAACAACTTTGCTTAAGGGCTTCGGGGTGGGAGAGGCTCGGAAAATGAAAAAAAATGGAGAAGAAGAAAGCTCGGGTCCTTAAATGGCCAAAGAAAAAAAATCCAAAAATACCCGGTTATATCCCCTCTTT
>JAQNDB010004844.1:0-22038 GCA_029204045.2 Tillandsia leiboldiana | reverse complement strand
ATATAGTTAATGTGGAGATAATATAATAGTGTTGTGATTGATGATACTTCATAATTAAAATATAAAAATAAATTTAGATTAACAATTAAAATTTAATCAACTAAATTAAATAATAAAATTAATTATAATAATTATAAAAATTCAAAAATTTGAGAGCTAAATTTGTAATTTACCAAAAGGCTTTTAAAATCCACCCATTTTAGGCAAATTTCAAAAATTGAACCAAAAAAAATGAAAAGAAAACTAAAAATCCAATAAATATGTTTTATCTATTATTTAACACGTAGATGATATGAATTTGATGAGATTGTGGCGTCCAAGGAACATTTTCCACAAAACATATTTCCCAAACGAGGGAATGGTGTACTTTCTAATACTTAAATGGGGTCCCTTCTGAAGAAGAACAGCAAATGCTGAACCAATGAACAACTAAAAACTGTCAGAAAATGTCAGATTCTATACTCCCAGATGACTGAGAGAACACGCCAACGTCCCTATCCATTTCCCAAGTGGACCATTAAATTATTGCCTACACTTGGTGTATAAAGTATTACTTTATTTTTTTGTTTAATTAAAGGGACAATTTTCTGCTATCCCTAAAAATTTCTCTGTTTTCAGTTTATCCCTCTTAGAAGGCTAATATTAAAACTACCCTTCTTACGTTCCAACTTCTTTCAAAATACCCCTGAAATTAAACTCTATTAGTGTACCGTTGGAACTGCCGTTATCTGTGTGTAATTACTATTTTGCCCTTTCAAATATACCCTAAACCCTAAAACCCTAAACCCCTAAACTCTAAAACCCTAAACCTTAAACCCTAAAACCCTAAAACCCTAAAAAAATTCTAAACCCTAAACCCTATAACCCTAAACCCTAAACCCTAGAATCCTAAAAACCCTAAACCCTATACCCTAAAACCCTAAACCCTAAACTCTAAAACCCTAAAAATTCTAAACCCTAAATTCTAAATCCTAACCCGGCCAAAATAGGTATATATGATAATTTTCAACTCCGATTATTATTTAATTCTAGTTTAACCCTAGTTAACTTAACAAAAGAAAACGGTAGGGATATTTTTGATAACGATGGAACGTATGAAGGGTATATTGGAAAGAAAAAAAATAAGAGGAATAAATCAGATATTTCTTCATATTTCAGGAATACACACACAATTATCCCTTAATTAAAATTTTTTATAATAAAATAAAAAAAAATTATAGAATAATAAAATATAATTTTGGACCACATGTTAGTTGAAATGTGCAAAAACAATGCAAAACAAATTGTAGTTTACTCTAGTTAAAAATGGAGTAATTATAGCATAAATTTTATACCTAAACTTTAAAAAGTTAATATTTTATTTACATGTCTTTTCAACAAAATTTAATATTAAAATTTAAAATAAATTTTTAAATTGATAATCAATCGCTCACTGTAAGATGTACGCATAATAATAAATTGTAAAGATGGCAATTTTTTTTTATTTTAGGTGTAGTGCATAAAGTGTATGGACCAATTTTTTGTTTGCCTAAAGTGAAATTCATATTAAATTAAACTTTCAAAATGAAATAATTTATATATATATATATATATATATATATATATAATATATATATATAGGAAAATGCTAGATGTACACCCAAATGGGGTGTACATCTTACACCCACTCCATCCTATAGAGAAGAGAGAGAGAGGATAGAGCTTATATATTTTTAAAAGTAAAAGTCTACTATTTGTAAAAAATTTTACTATTAGGTTTGGTGAATATTATTGCCGGGAATTAAAAAAAAATAAAAAATTTATGTACAATCTTACAATCTAATAATAAAAATTTATAATTATTATAATATTTAAAATTATAACTTCTACTTATACTAGTTACTAGTTACTACCCCGCGCTACGCCGCGGCTGAGTTAGTAAAATATAGGAAAAATAAATAGAATATCCAAAGTATAACAAAAATTATTACCAAAATCTGTAAATTATTAAAAAGTGTACTAAATTACAATAAACCACTACGTAACAAAGCGAAGTTAAACAGTTGAAATATAGTTCTTGATTGAAAGTACAAATTTCTATAATATTTATTTGCATAATGTAAATCTAAATAAGTTATGTTGGAATATGATCTGCATTATTTGTCTTCACTTGCTTCTTCACTTGGTTCAGCATATCACTTGCTTGAGCAGCATCACTTGATTGGCATCATGAGGAAATCTATAGATGGAAGAAGAAAATTTACTAAAAAGAAGAAAATAAAAAGGAAGTTAATTTTGAATATAAATGAAAAAATTATTTGTTATTACCTAATACACTGCCTTTTTGCCAATGGAAACTTCATCTAAATTTTCCAGATGAACTACAGGACTGTCATTTTTTTAAAATTTAAATCTTAAAATGGCAAAGTATATTATATCAAATAAATAAAATAAATATAAAATAAGGATACCTTGAAGATTTTTTTGGAGTTGGAGATGCTTCTTGAAATAATTCTTCTTGAATTTGTTTTCCTTTTGAGATGACAGAAGTTGTTCTTCACACTTAATAAGTAGATTCTTTCCAAGTGACTTTGGCTTGAGTGAAGTTGTTCTTCACATTTAATATGTAGGGTCCTTTCCAAGTTGACCTTTGCCTTTTACATCATAATTTGAAGTATAAAGTTTATTAACTTTGAAACAGGGTTTGTTGCACTAAATCTTTGTGAGTCTGGAGAAATTTGGAAATGTGTTTTTGACCGATAATATTTTTAATGGCTGGAGGCAAGACGAATCTGTCTGAACCAACTGTTGCAGCAAGATTTTGTGCTGGGATGCGAATTAAATCTTGTGCTACTCTTCCAAATATCGTAAAAGTTCCAACATCAGTATCATCTGCGACGGTGGCATTTAGCTTGTACCTTATAATAATCACAATTGTTAGGAAAAAAAAAGTTAAATTAATCTATTTAGATGATAACCTTTATGTTAGAGTATTTACCAAGGCATAGGAGGCTTGTCGTTGTTTCCACAATGAGGGCAATAAAAATATCGTCGTATGACTTCACCGCTGATTTACAATAATGGCAAGCCTTATACCACCAACCATACGACGTATCTATGTCCAACAGTGTCACTTC
This sequence comes from Tillandsia leiboldiana, assembly GCA_029204045.2. Classification (NCBI taxonomy): domain Eukaryota; kingdom Viridiplantae; phylum Streptophyta; class Magnoliopsida; order Poales; family Bromeliaceae; genus Tillandsia; species Tillandsia leiboldiana. Next base: position 18,922 of record JAQNDB010004844.1, on the reverse strand, counting down.
ACAGGTAAACTTCATACTCTATCGAGAAAAAGAAAATAAACAAAAAATGGTTTGTTGCTTTGTAGGTAAACATCACATTCTATAGAAGGGGAAAAAAAATAGAGGAAAAGAATTTTAATAGGAAAAAAAAGAAGGAAAAGTAAATTGTCATAAAAATACATCACTTACTTGAATATTAGGTGAGTCCATAGCTAAGATTTCAGAAATAGTTTTTCTATTCATTCGCATCTCTTCGTCAGGACTGATAATATCTTCTTGTGTACAGGTGATTTGCTTTATTGGGTTAGCTGTTGGTCTTACTCTGTACATCAAAATTCACATGTAAATAACAAAATGAATCAAAGGAATTAAATTGTAAGCAAATTTGCATGTTTATGTAGACAAACCTATTCAGAAATTCGCCAACTTCCGGAATTTCTAAGTTAAGGTAAATTTTCGAAGCCGAACATGTTGATAAATATATCCGGTCTAAAAGAAGTATAACACAAAACACAAAATAATGTCATTTTATATAGTAGTTTTACAGGTAAGTAAAAAAAAGGGAAAAATGTAATTGACAAATATACCTCTAAAGGAACGAACCGTCATTCCAGCCAGAACTACAACTACTGGGCCACCAACATCCTCCTCAAAAATTTTACTTTCATCGAAATCTATAGCGAATTATCCCATAATGTCACTGGCAAAATATTATTTCTGTAGTAAAAGTAACGTGCATATTTAATATAGTGAATGCTGCAAGTAAGAGGAAAACATAGGGAAAAAAATTGGGAAGTGTAAATTTGTACTCTAAATCTTGTATTTCCAAATTTCGGATTGGAGTGAGGATTTGACCGACATATTTGTGAGTGAGATCTGTGACAGAACATATCTTACCAAAGACATCTACAAAGTAGAAGAAGAGAAAAGAATATTAAGAGAAGTACGTAAGTCATCAAAGGTGGTTTCTCTTAATACAAAATGAATAGTTCAATGTATTTGTAAGAAATATTACCAGTCAGAATACTATCATTATATCTCCTATTTTCAACTTCAGAAAATGTGCAGAAATTGAAGCTATACAGTGGCATTGAATCTATGCCATCCTCAAGTTGAGTTACCGTTGTCCATTTTCCAATTTGAATCATAAACTTCCTGTCAACAGCAGCAAACTTTTTCTTACTTGGAATAACAACAATTTTTTCTATAAGATACACAACGCCTTCTATGAGTTGAGTTTTAAATTCTCCGACATCCTGTTTTCGTATTGTTCCTTGCATAGAATATCCCTATTTAAGACAATAATATATGTAAATCAGCATACAAAATTGATAGAAGGTAAAAAACATAACTGTACATAAGTATATAAGACAGTGCAAACCTTCTCATCAACCATAAGGCAATCCATGCTGAATATATCCCCTTTTAAAAATGGAGCAGTTGATTCCCATATACGACAAATTCTTACTTTGATCTTACAGTTTTGGTGCTGTAAGGATAATTACGATAATAGGATGTAGTCCATTGCTGCTCCAATAATATGTTCAATATAAAAATAGAAACAAAGATATGCATAAAAGGATGATTAACATGCCAGGAGAACAATAATTTATTTGTCAAAAAAAAACTGATATTCCACTGATGAAATAATGAAACAACAGTAAAAAAAAATGCACATAGCATGAAAACAATCATAGTATCATATATTATTATAGATCATCGAATATTTCATGATAGACGATATTTTTTGTATATCTTCTGGTGCTTGATCATTATTATCTATAAGAATTCGTAGCCCTTGTCGAGAGGTTACTCTAGAAAATTGCTACATAAAGTTGACCATGAGAGAATACCGGCTGCGGCAAAAAAAGGCCAATTTTCTGCAATGTCTGCCCCTGACTTTATTAATTGTCATTGCATAGCTCAAACGTATCGGGAATTGTCTCCTTTTTAATATAAATGGCCACTTCGATTCGGTTACATTCATAACTATGCGAGGAATATAAACCTTCTCGCCGATATGATTTCCTGTAAAGATTTGTGCCTCAATAACTCTGGGAGCTAATTGGGTTATTATCAATCGAGTACCATTGCAGAGACCAGAATTTTGGCTAATGTTGCGTAGCAACATTACAGGAGCTCCTACTTTTAACTTTAGTTCATGATGGGAGACTCCGTTGAACTTCAAAGAGTTCAAAAATTCAACCGGGTAAAGTATGTCACTTTCTTCTGCATTCCGTGATGTGTTACATATTGAATCTGAGCTCATATACAATCGTTCTTCTGTTGGCAACAGAGTAAGAACGTAATTATTTATCTCATCAACCATTTCATTCACAGGTGTGATGATAGCTCTATCTCTCAAGTAGCTGGAATCATTGTAGTTTTCTTCGATGTCATCGTATACTTCTGAAACAATTGTTTCAATTCCATTGTTATTAGGTTTTATAAGTATATCATCCGGAATTTTAATCCAGGTTGGTTCATCATCTCCTTCTAATCCATAGCAGCTATTTTGCCATCACCAACATCGAGCATCCATTTACTGAATTCCGCTAAAGATCTATCTGCTGACTCATCTCCTGAATTTCGTATTAATCTCATATTTGTAGTGAGACGAAAAATTTTACAATTTTTCCATATATATGATTTAGTAAGTGAAGCATTAAGTATATCTTGCTTCGTCCCGCCGACAACAACCGGAAGTATTTGTCTGAAATCGCCGCCTAAAAGAAGAGTTTTTCCCCCAAAAAGCTTTTCACCTGTATCGGGTTCATCAGACTCCAATATATCTTTCAATGACTTGTCTAAAGCCTCAAAACAATTTCTATGATTCATCGGGGCTTCATCCCAAATTATTAAACTGGTACGTGAAATTAATTTTGCAAGTTGGGTCCCTTTCTTAATTTCACAAAGTGAACAATCATCCACTTTAATAGGGATTTTAAACCTTGAGTGAGCTGTCCGACCTCCAGGCAGTAGGAGGGATGCTATTCCTGATGACGCGACCGCTAGTACAATCTTTCCTTCAGACCTCAATTTTGAAATTATTGTCTTCCAAAGATAAGTTTTGCCTGTTCCACCATAGCCATAGACAAATATAACATCTCCAGTGTTTTGATATAGATGCTAAAACAGTATTATATATACTTTTCTGTTCATCATTCAAATCACTGTATAATTGAGCATGCTCGCATTGTAATTCATGTATATTGTAATCCAATTCTTCTCTTATTAATCTGTTGTCGAATTCATCATTCAGTAATCTATTAGGAACCGGAAGCTTATACTGCGAGAGTGAGCTACAGTTTTTGTTAAAAAGAACTTCGAGCTCAAATAAAACATGATTTTGCAACTCCATCTGAGATATTTGCAGATTTTGAATCCCGAGAACCTTTTTCAATCTGTGCAAAATATCATCAGCTAATAATTCCCAATATTCATCCCACAATTTGACAGGGTCAGCGAGTTCACAATACATAATTAAGGTGACAAACAATTGGCGCAGTTGAGCTGCAGAAGACCACTGTGATGCTTCTTCTATTGCTTCTCTCCATTCCTTATCATCACCAAGTAAGCCGAGAGCATCGCACGCTGCACGAAAAGTTTCGTAAATAATACCGTGTACCGTTCTAATCTCTGTATAATTTCTTGGACCTTTTACTACATTTAAAAGCATCCTTAAGAAATAAAGTTCTCCAGCGCTTGGATGGATGTAAACAATTCTACCAATGCGATTCCTTTGTTTTCGCATTGACCAAAATTTTTCTTTAGGGTGCCACACCCATTTAGTAGGAAAATTAGCATATGTAAGTTGTCGAGCATCCTCATAAGTTAAATTGGTCTGCATCCATTCGGTGAACATTGTTTTGGTCAATATTAGGACGATTTAAGACATCGGATAAATTTTGGTTATCATAATATGTAACATTATTCATCATAGGTAGATGCACCGTTAATCGTTCAACTGATGGCTCTCTAAAGTGGATGTCAAACTCAAATATCCGCCAAATTGCTTCATATGCTGATAAATATCGACAATCCAAGTATTGTTTGATCTCGTCGACTTGCTTATATTGTCGTTGAAGAGATGTGCTATCATGCTGGACATTATTTTCGACAACAACTTTAGATCGATCCGGACCTTTATTGATATACTTGAACAGATATTTGATAAGTCTTGATTTGTTACACCATTCAACATTAATATGAGCTTGATATTTGATAACCAATCGCAAATTATGCGGGACAACAAACCTATTATCAAGCTCAACATGATTTTTCATAATATGTCTCTGATTTTCCCTTCGTTTATAGATAGGATATCCGTCATCGGTTATTATCGTTTCGTTCCTGTACTCCTTTGGAAAAAATTTTGAGCATCGACCCTTTATCATACATGGTGCTCCTGGTTTTGCAACCCCGCATGGACCATGCATCATAAATTTACCAATAGCGGCATAACCAATTGGATCAACAGTAATATCAGGTATTTCTGCCGAGATTATGGAATCAATCTCTGTAGTTGTTAAATATTTATGATCTAAGTGCAACCACACTAAGATATGAACATGTGGAAGGCCTCTCTTCTGAAACTCAGCAGTATACAACTCTGCCATAATTCAGAAAAAGGAACGGGAAAAAAAAGTTAGACCCAATGAGTTTGCGTATATTTTAGACAGTAAAGCTATTATTTGGCCACGTACCAGCAGTAGATATTCCAAAAAATTGACCTTTCTTAATATCAGTCATCAAAGCTTCTAATTTTAACTTGAATACCCTACTAACAATGTCTGGCCTATCTTCAGATCTTTGGCCAGGTATAAACTGCACAGCCTCTTGAATTTCTTGCCATTGTGCATTACATGTAAATGTAATAAACAAATCAGGAGGACCACAGTGTCTGCATATAGCAATAGCATCCTGATAATTTTGAATCATATAGCGAGGACCAGCAGTAAAACTTGAAGGTAGCACAACACGTTTACCGACGGCGTTACCATCTACATCTCCTTCAAATACGGCATCCTTAATACCTTTGTAAAGCTCAGATCGTAAAGTAGTTTGATTTTTTCTAATGTAGTGGAGCCTTTCTTCTTCAACACATGAGAAAGCATCAACAATATATTGCTGAAAAAGCTTTCCTCCTCGAGTCAGTGTTTTTCCTTCCCTCAATCGATTTTGAATTCTATAAGCGTAGAATTCACGCATTGTAATATATTGTCGTGAATTTTTTTTTTTTCGAGAACTTTCTCTGCATTCTATTCCAAGTCTGAAACCATCTTCACCGTAGGGAAACAAAATAGGATATTGCATAGCCATGAAAGAGGGATGTAAATCAGAAATGCGCTTTAAACCATCTGCTTTATGTTCAACAATAATATCTCGTTGTCGATCTGCACACCCCAGATCCCCAATTATCAAGCCAGCAATTTCTGCACATGAAGGAGGATTATATTGCTGCATATTATCTCCACGTGCACCAATCAATCTCAATCTAATAGGTAAGAAATCAGTTTCGCTAAAACGATCTCTTGCCATTCTAAATGCTTTAACTATCTCATTTTGACTATCAAAGATATGCATCAGTTCTCGGACAATATTTCTATCGATATTTTGGAGATCACCACTGCCAGAAATTGCGTTCATTCTGTTCTCAACTTCATTCGCAGTATCATAAATGTATAGTTGAGCAAATTTGGGTCGGTGCCCATCTACCGGAAGAAGAGAACCCATAAGATGGTAATTCTGGCCATTGATTCTAAAAACATAGGGACCTGTTCTCATATTAATTTCCGTATCTATTTTTGCACCAATTGAGGTGAATGCAAACATAGAATTGTACACCCGTATATTATCCCGAAACTTTCTAGCTTCTCCGGAACCTTGGTAATCTAATAAAGTATCTAAAATAGGTGGGGTATGGCGCAACAACGGCAAATAAATTCGGCCTTCTTGACAACATAAAGAAAACCTCGGAACACTTTCATTTCGAGATTTATAAATCCGTTCATTGTACCATAAGAAAGCTCCACATGATTGGCATTCATATTTTGGTAATCCGAGATATGATTGTTCAATAGATGGAACTGGAATCTGAGAATTCTCTGTACTATCTACATTCACACTTGTATGTTCAGAAACTTCTAGTGTCTCTTTATTTCTTCGCTGATTAAGAATAACCTTTTGCCTTTTTCTATTATCAGAAATACCAGTGTGCATATACTCAAAAGCTTCGCTGTGCTCTTTATTCCTCCGTTGATTAAGAATAATCTTTCGTTTTCTCCTATTTTCTCTGCACACTGTTGCTATGTCCATTTAAGCCTGACGTAAAAAAATCATACCGAAAAAGGTATGTTTATACTTCAAACTACATTGCTCGCAATGCGTGAAATGTTAAAACTAAAGAGTTCAAACTTGCATACATGTGATAAAGTTATTTGTTGGCTTCAAACACTTCATTACATACATCTAAAACTTCATAAAGAATAATTATATTATGTATAATTTTTTATAATTATAAATTCATTAAAATTAAATAAATTGGAAAATTGGATAATAATAAGTATGGATAAGAGTACGAAACAACCATGTGTATCTAATTCACTTTATAGTGCGTGCACATTTAAAATATTCCGGTGATATAATTATTAATAAAATTATATAATTATAGTCACCTCACCAATTCAAAAAAAATAAGACGTCATTTTTTTTTTTTTTAACAATCATCTACAAAATAAAATACATAATTTTATAATATATAAAATTATATATAAATATAAAATTTTAATTATTAATTAAAAGATGGCATGATTATCTTATTTTTTTAAAAAATAATTTAATAATTCCGGTGATAGAATTTATAAATATAATTCAAAACTTCATTTCAAGATACATAAAAAATATAATTATAAGAGTTATAACAATATAAAACCAAATAGGGCATTTGTGATTTATTCCTCTAAAGTGATACCAATGCATTAATTTATGTGTGTTCTCAATGACTGTATTTTCAAATTTGTCAATTAAGGCATAAAAAAAAACAATGAAAAATTAACAATATAACATGGGTAAAAGGGCAATACATTTTTTTTTTTTTTTTTGTAGGCAATCATGCTAATATATTAAGTTTAGAGAGATAAATATGTAATTATACATAATTCTTTTAAATTAAAAGGAAAAACGATTCCTTTAACTTATAGTTTTTATAAAGTACTTTTGCCGAAAATTTCTTAATTTTCCTGTGTGGAATCGGATTATGTGAATTGTCAATGCATAGCAAGGTAAAATAATTCCCTAATATTTTAAATTTTAAAAATAATAAAATTAAGTTTAATAAATCAACCCAACATGAATACATGTTCGAATAAGTAGGGTAACGAAGAAAAAAATATTGGATTATGGTATGAAGCGCAAAGGGATGAATTAAGTCAAAGTAAATTAAAGATTGATTTATTTGTCGCCGTAATATTATTTGACACCATAATATATGTGATTGTTAATTCAGCTATTATAATTTTTTTTTTTAATTTTTTTTTTTTAATTGATCAGCTTACTATGCATCCGATTAAATAATAGGTGAAATTATTTATAAAAATTTTTAAAGTAAAAAAATATATTTTTAGCTTTTAATTTCGGGGTTAAATTAGTTATCGTATCTATAATGATAATTTAATCGATAATTAATCTGATGATTTTGCTAGAAAATTAAATAAAAATTATAAAATAATTTAACTAAATTAAAATTTAAAACTAAGTAAATTAATTAATTACAATAAATTTAGAGTTGAGTAACCAATCGTAATTAATTAGCTATATATGCATTCTTGTTTAATGAAATTAATTTATACAGCAATTATATATATATATATATATATATATATATATATATATATATATATATATATATATATATATATATATATATATATATATATATATAGATCAACCACTGTAATCAAGATCTTAAGCACAGAGTGGGTCTGTTTATATTTAGTATGATGAAAAACAGGTGGAAAATGTCGCAATTAGTAATTAGTATGTTGAAAAAGATTTAGATAGCTAATACTTCTGCAAACACTATTTTGCGGCAGAAAATAGTAGGGGAAAATATTCAAGCATGCACTTCCGAGTTTTTATACATCTTACTAACAGGTATTAGGAAGCCAACTTTGAAGAAATTGAGATAACTTGTAGAGCTTCTTATTGGTGCCGTCAAGAAAGAGAGATTTGTAAGCCAGCAGAAGTTCAAGTTACGCTCATCTGTCGGAATTAGACATGTCTCCTGTTCCAAGATCTCTTCAATCTGTACAGAAAAACACAGGTTAGTTCTTTATTTTTTGTTTCGTTTTGTTTAAGAGAAGGCCCTACTTTCACCATTTCTTGCATAAATTTTGTTTCTAACCAAGAACTATCCTTTTTTCTTTTACAGAGTCTGTCATCAGTGAGAATTGAGAACTACAAAGAATACCAACTTTAGACTATGATAAGCTGCTTATCAAACAAAAAAAAAACAAAAAGTATACAGAGAGAAACATAAGTTAGTAAAATGTTAACTCCAACAGTTTGTTAGCTTACATAGTTTAATTTTCATTTTATGGATAAAAGTTTAACATTTGTGAAGTAATTTTCTCTGCCGCACAATTTACGAAGATGCTTAATCAAAATGGTAAAAAAATATTTATGAACCTATATCAAACAACAAATAATAGGAGATGTTCCTTGTTTGTGCAACACAATTTATGAAGATGCTTAATCAAAATACTAAAAAAATATTTATGAACCTATACCAAACAACAAATAGTAGGAGATGTTCCTTGTTTGTGCAATTCAAGTGTTACACACCCCCCCCCCCCCCCCAGAAGCTGGGTATACCATACAAAGAACCATTTTGGTCAGGCAAGATAGCTATTAGTAAGCAGTAACCTCTGGCACAAACCCGGATCCCAGGCGCACCTAAAGGTTAGTTCTCGATTCGCCCTGAAAAAAAAAAAAAGTTCATCAGTATGGGAAATGCTGGTGAATCACTATGGCTACCTACTTCTATATAGTGATGCATCCTGTCATAAAGGATTTTTCCAACTCGAAAAAAATGCTGGTGAATCAGTCTATATAGTGATGCATCCTGTCATAAAGGATTTTTCCAACTCGAAAAAATGCTGGTGAATCAGCAAGCTGGAGCTATCAAAAGTTAAAATTTGAGTGATCCACTCCCATTCCCAATCAAACTCAAAGATTCACCCTGAAATCCACAGATTAAAAATGACCAAATATAACAGAAAAGATAGCAAAAATCTGACTGTTTATAGCTTAATTTACTAAGCAGGATTTAAGTTTACTTTGGCAAAACCATAAGCACATCACAATGTAGCAGCTATTACTGGATAAATAAACTTATTCACCTTTCTGCATTCAATTACTGCAAAATAATCAGCAATGCACACATTTCCAAACTGAAATGCAAACTAATCAGCAATCCACACATTTCCAAATCAAAGTGCAAACTAATAAGCAATTCACACATCTCCAAATGGAACAGAACAACAAATGCTGCGAAAAATGAGCGAACCAAGAACTTTGGGACCTTATCATTCTCCTACTGCCCCTCGAGAGAGATCAGAGGCGCGGGAATGAATTAATGATAGGCTGAAAAAGTGTCATCATCTTTTCATAAGATGTAGAAACTGGATTAGTGGTCACAGTAGTTTTAAACTTGAAAGAACCATCCAATTGTGCATTTCTTGCAACACATCCAACAAAATAACAAAAGAGGGATACATAATGATCATTAAAGAAAAGTCCTCGAGAATCATATCATGGTAAAACGCTACGGAACGATTACCGCAAATTATACAATGGCAGTAGCTGCAGTAAAAGAAATGATTAGAGAATGCCTTTGCATAATACAAAGACAATACTTGCATTTTCTGCGCATTTCATTTTTTACATAGGGCTACTTACAACACTGTGCCTTCTTGAAAACAAAATAATACCAAAGTGGAAAACCAAGAATAAATATATAGAAACAAAGGGGGGAGGGGGGAATAGTATAAGGCTCAGATTAATACGGAGTATATTGGCGACGCACAAATGGTTGCATATATTGTAGGCCATCCAGATAATGCACGCCCGCCGGCTACGTACAAATGGTTGCATACATTATACACCATCCAGATAATGCACGTGCAATATTCCGATACAAACGGGTGTCCAATTTCCCAAGCTCAATGAGTAGACCATTCCTTACTCTTTTTTTTTTTTTCTTGACTGCATCATCATCGCCTTATAAAAAAAAAAAAAAGAAAGAGAGAAGAAGAAGAGAAGTATGTAGATTTACCGTAGCTGCACGATCAAAGAGACCATCCAAAGTAAAGTCAGCTTTATGTGTATACACTGAGATCCGAGCAATCGATTAATTGAGAAAGCAATCATTAGATGCAGAAGAAAGAGAAACCAAAGTTATAAGGCTAGGTCTCCTGAACCAACCAAGTTGATGCTGTGTGTGAGCTGCGGATGCATGCATGCTTAAACTTGCATTGAAGAATTTAAGCTGGTTGTTTATATCATCCATAAACACTTCTAAAATTAATAGCTAAGCCCTTAATGTTCCACACACTTGTAATTTCAGGGCAGCTAATTAAATGGGCATGGCAAGCTTCATGCCAAAAGAAACCCCACAAAGGCATCAAAAATGTTCTCCTTATAGGAAAACCTACCAAGATGGCCTGCACTTTATAGTGTAGTTAGTACCATAGGCAGTTAGAAGAGTGGCCCAACTAATTACATAATAATTTATGTATTATGTTTCTCTAGCAGGGAGTTGATTACAAAAATGAGTCAAGAAAAAGAGCATTACGGAAACAAAGATAGCACCAATTAGATAATCATAAGTTTAAGTACATTCCAAGACCAAAACACAACCAAAATGAAGTAGGCCGAAGGCCACACGCACAGTTTAGGAAGGGAGCAGGAAGAAGCTAGGCACTGAAGAACAAAAAAGCACCCAGGCTGTCACAAACTGCAGCAAGCAGGAATTATTAGCAGCTCGGCAACTATAGGAAGACCACAAAGATCACCCGACCTCGGATGGATCACTTTCAGTAGGAGCAGCTGCCGGTGTTAGGCAATTAATTGCATCATAGCAGTTCGTTGATAACACCATGGCAGCTGTTGATAGCTTGGCGCATCTTTGAACGCTCACATGCATATGCATCTCTCTCAGAGATAAGAGAGAGCTACTTACAACACTGTGCCTTCTTGAAAACAAAATAATACCAAAGTGGAAAACCAAGAATAAATATATAGAAACAAAGGGGGGAGGGGGGAATAGTATAAGGCTCAGATTAATACGGAGTATATTGGCGACGCACAAATGGTTGCATATATTGTAGGCCATCCAGATAATGCACGCCCGCCGGCTACGTACAAATGGTTGCATACATTATACACCATCCAGATAATGCACGTGCAATATTCCGATACAAACGGGTGTCCAATTTCCCAAGCTCAATGAGTAGACCATTCCTTACTCTTTTTTTTTTTTTTCTTGACTGCATCATCATCGCCTTATAAAAAAAAAAAAAAGAAAGAGAGAAGAAGAAGAGAAGTATGTAGATTTACCGTAGCTGCACGATCAAAGAGACCATCCAAAGTAAAGTCAGCTTTATGTGTATACACTGAGATCCGAGCAATCGATTAATTGAGAAAGCAATCATTAGATGCAGAAGAAAGAGAAACCAAAGTTATAAGTCTAGGTCTCCTGAACCAACCAAGTTGATGTTGTGTGTGAGCTGCGGATGCATGCATGCTAAACTTGCATTGAAGAATTTAAGCTGGTTGTTTATATCATCCATAAACACTTCTAAAATTAATAGCTAAGTCCCTTAATGTTCCACACACTTGTAATTTCAGGGCAGCTAATTAAATGGGCATGGCAAGCTTCATGGCAAAAGAAACCCCACAAAGGCATCAAAAATGTTCTCCTTATAGGAAAACCTACCAAGATGGCTTGCACTTTATAGTGTAGTTAGTACCATAGGCAGTTAGAAGAGTGGCCCAACTAATTACATAATAATTGATGTATTCTGTTTCTCTAGCAGGGAGTTGATTACAAAAATGAGCCAAGAAAAAGAGCATTACGGAAACAAAGATAGCACCAATTAGGTAATCATAAGTTTAAGTACATTCCAAGACCAAAACACAACCAAAATGAAGTAGGCCGAAGACCACACGCACAGTTTAGGAAGGGAGCAGGAAGAAGCTAGGTACTGAAGAACAAAAAAGCACCCAGGCTGTCACAAACTGCGGCAAGCAGGAATTATTAGCAGCTCGCCAACTATAGGAAGACCACAAAGATCACCCGACCTCGGATGGATCACTTTCAGTAGGAGCAGCTGCCGGTGTTAGGCAATTAATTGCATCATAGCAGTCGTTGATAACACCATGGCAGCTGTTGATAGCTTGGCGCATCTTTGAACGCTCACATGCATATGCATCTCTCTCAGAGATAAGAGAATTGTATGCTTTCTTCAGAAGACTATATTCCCATTTGAGATCATCATACTTAGAGTACAATGCAGAGTGGTCCGATGCGAGTTGGTTATATAAATTCTTATAGAATGCCCTATCTTCATAATTAGCGTCCCTTACGTGTACATCCAACTCGTCTCTAAGTTTGTAGACAGCGGTACGGGCCGCATCTTGTTCAGCAGCAGCAGAAACAGGGCTTGGAGAACCCCAGCAGCGAACAACCTCAGTTACAGATTCAGAACGTGCGATCGGAAGATCTATATATGCTGAGAACTTCCCGTCTGTATCGATAGTTACTTCGCAGGGTGGCATCTTCATACCAAGCCCCTCAACAATTTCCCGTAGCATTTTAATGCAGGAAAGCTCAATAATCCTCATTGTGTGAGCTGCACGGGAAATTAAACGCAAACAGGGAAGGAAAAGAGAGAAGGAAGAAATGTAAGTATGCATGCCATCAGGAAATTCATGTATTTTGTTAGGACACTCCTGCGCAGAAAACCGATCTGTGTACTAATGTATGCATTTTTTTTTTTTCCCCCAATGCATACATTTTTCGTAATCAGCTGTACCTAACAAATAAGCAAAAGAAGGAGGAAAAAGAAAGAGGGGAAAAGTGTATAGCTTCAAGTTGCATTTTTTTTTTTGCTTCAGAGAACTAAAAACTAATACAAAAATCTAGCACAAAATCAAATAGGATCAGGGAAAACAGAGCAAGAGACAAAAAGCGAGCACATAAAATAACAGGGAAAAAGAAAGGGCAAAAAAGAACAGAAACAGGGAAAAAGCGATGTACAAAAAAGGCTCAGATTAATCACTGCATAGTATGAATGCACCTTCTCTAGCACTGGGTAACGGCTAAGTTGCATACTATTCTCTGTACGAAAGGAGCTTAAAATTAAGACATTTTCTTAAACATATTAAAAAAAGAAACAAAAACACATTTTGAAGGGCCAAGCGCCGTAGCACAAAACCCAATAGAATAAGAGAATTAGAGCAAGAGAAGGCAAAAAAAGAAGCTAAAGAAAAAAAGGTGAAAAAAAAGAAGACAAATTAAAATTTCCGAGGGAGGCAGCGCACGAAGAGGTCCATATTGATTGATGCATAGTACGCATGCATCCTCATTAGCACCGAAAAGTCGATAAACAGTAAGGGCCAAAATTAGAGAGAGCAGGAAATGGGAAAAAAAAAAGCGTAAAGAAAGAAGAAAACAGGAAAACAAATTAAAATTTACGGGAAGGCAATGCACGAAAGGGGCATACTGTTTGATGCATAGTATGCATGCATCTTCATTAGCACCGAAAAGCCGATAAGTCACATACCATTCTCCGCAGGAAAGTGCATCAAAATTAGAGATATATAAGCCAAAAACAGTAAGGACCAAATAGATATAAGCCAAAAAACAGTAAGGACCAAATAGAAAGTAGATAAGCGAAGGATGCTAAAATTTTGGTAGAAAAGTAGGAAAACACATTCCGGAAGAAAAAAAAAATAGAACCAATAATCGGTATCTGTTTAAAAAATCTGAAGTACTCCAATGAGAAAGAGTAAGCAACCATCCTCGTTATCCTGTAGGTTTATTTTTTTTTTTTCTTCTCTGCGGCCCTTTTCTCTTTTCAAGTCCCTTCCCGACTTTTCATAATACGACAAATCATCATCGCCTTAACCAAAACAACTCGTACAACGTAAAGCATGGAAGTACCAAAGAAAGGAAACACATATTAGAAAAGCAATTAAGCATGTTCTTAGGCAACTACAAAGCAGGTTCACCGATCGATGCAGGCCGTGAGGAAAAAGTCAACCAAGGATGGTCTTAGGGAGGCCACAAAGATACTTAATTAGATAGTGCACCGCATAGTAATGCACGCAGTTTCGTAGGTATGTAAAACTAATACCTTGCAAGAATGATCTTAGGGAGCCCACAAAGATACCTAATTAGATAGTGCACTGCATAGTAACGCGTGCAGTTTAGTAAGCATGCAAAACTAATAGCCCACAAGTATGGTCTTAGGGAGCCCACATAGGTACCCAATTAGATTGTGCGATGCATAGTAATGCATGCAGTTTTGTAGGTATGTAAAACTAATAGTCCACAGAGCGAAGTTCCAAGTGGCCCAAAACGAAACCAAATCCGAGGAGGCAACTGTAGGGGAAAACTTGCCTGGCTGCAAAGTTGTTCCTTTTTTTAAAACAAAAAATACTTGGAACTATAAACTGCACATTAAAGCCTCCACAAACTAAACTGCATGCAAAGGAATCACCGAAAATAAAGTAGGAATCATGCATCAATGCAACATCACCAAGAATAAGTAGAGAAGGCGTACTTAACAGAGGAGAATGCAAAGGAGCAAAACGGGAAGGAAGGAAGAGAGCTGCGCACAAATCGCAAGAGACTCCCTGTTGCAACCTGCGAAATACAGGAAGAGGAAGAAAGAGTGTAAATATCAGCACAAATTCATATATCAAATGGTGTAGAAACCAAGATAATTAACGAAGAAAAACGAAGGAATACCTGTAGAACTAAAGGGCTCTTGGATGATAGCAATTACAGTGCCCTACCAAATAAAAATAATAAGACACTATTTTAGCCAATTCCACATAGGAAAAAATCGAGAAAAAATTTATTGCCTACTTGTTTTACTATCAGATTTTCAAGTCTAAATACTTAAGTAATTTTGTAAGCTCTATAGTAATAAATTGACAAAGGAATGAGTGGCTGATATGGTACTCAAGAAAAAGGCACTAATTATTATGTCCTCAGCAAGTAAGTATGATTTGAAGAAACTGATTTAATGTAAAATTGAAAAGGTGTGCTCAGTCCTAAGGGGCTTTTGCTCCACAGAGGAAATAAAAATATATGAAAAAGGTCACATGAGATTGTAATTAGAGGTGTTTCAATAATTACTGACTATCAAGCCATAATTTTTCTCTCTTTGTTGATCGAACCAACATTGCTTGGAGCAGTGGGTGACATTTCTCTGACCAAAAAAAAAAAATTGAGATTTTGAGTTTACATCCCACCCCATGCATCCACACTACAAAATGAGAGAAAAAACTCATACAGAGAAACAAAATCTAATAAGAAACAAAAATTTTGATTTTATAATAGATCTTTTTAAAAACTCATACAGAGAAACAAAATCTAATAAGAAACAAAAATGTTGATTTTATAATCTCTAGCACGAAGCTTTGGAGAAGTGTTCTACAGATACAGTGAGGAATAGCCAACCTTTCCACCCAAATATGGATATGGACTATCCTGTGTTGTTCTGAGGAAGGGGCACCCATATTTATAGTAGAAGCGAGCAGCAGGTGACGTTGCCACCAAGCTCAAGTGAGTAGCAGGTGATGACGGTGACTGACCTCATCATCACCAGCCACCAGCACTCGAAGATGGTAAGCAACATAAATTTCATAGTGATAGAAGCATTCCGTCGAACACTTGCGTGAGCAACACATTGGTACTGTACAGGCCGGTACAGTCAACCGAAGGAAATGACGCACGGAGGCGAGCCGAGGAGGAGACAGAGGGAGGGGGGGCGAACGGGTCAGAGCGACCAATCACATCATCAACCATCATCACCCGGCCACCAGCACCTCTATAGAGATGAGCAGCAAGTGACGATGGTGGCAACGCGGAGCTCCACCGTACGATCGGCCGAAGGAGATGACGCAACAGTAAGAGGAGATGAGGCGAAGAAGGAAGGCAGTCAGAGGAGAAGATGGAGTGGAACGGGAAGAGGAGAAGGGTCAAAGGAGAAGGTAGAGTGCAACGGGAATAGGAGACGGGTCAGAGGAGAAGGTGGGTCAAAGGAGAAGGTGGGTCAGAGGAGAAGGTGGGGGAGCACGTCGTGCGGCAGAGGAAAGACGTAAGCACAGAGAGAGGAGAGCTGAGAGGAAGGTTGGAGAACGGGGAGCACGCTCGTGCGGCAGAGGAAAGACGTAAGCACAGAGAGAGGAGAGCTGAGAGAAAGCTGGGAGAACGGGGAGCTTGACACCTAAGCACCCCGAAACTCCCGATTCATGTTTTTTATTGATAGTTTGCCAAAGTAGAATTTCTCTGATTTTGTTGTTTGTTTAGACATAAAAGTGAGAAATAAATTAATATTTTACTATATATGTTCTCATTTTTTTTTTTTTCCTGTAATTGACTTTAGCCAATTCAAGTCAATTACAAAATAAATAAGTAAATAAACAAACAAAATATTAATCTATTTTCAAATTCTAAATTTTTATGTCAGCCACTTTGTGGTAAAAAAATAATATAATAAAAAAAACTTTAGTTCTACGTTGTACAAATAAATAGCAGAAAAAAATAAATTTTATCCGAATTCAATCCGAACTTCACGAGTGTCTAGAATGTGGCTATCGCATTGCTGATGTAGTATCATCAATAAATCAAATTAATTTTCTAAATTTTATCCATTCTATCACAGCTTTTTTAAAAATATTTTTATTATATATATTTTTTTTTTAAAATAAAAATATAATTGTCTAGATATAGACGATAGAATGAGCTTCTATATTTTTAAAAGTATACAATTTATTGATGCTTGTAAATTTTTAGTTTTTAATGAAAAGAGTGTGGCTAGAATGATAGTGAACTTTTTGGGTTAAGTGAGTGGTCGATAAAATAAAATAATTTAAAAATAAAATTAATTAAGAAAATAAATTAATAATAAAAAATTTATAAATACTAATTATTTGTTGCTTGAACTCAGAGATGATGCGGTGATATCAAACAGAACTATATGTGTACCCCGTGTGCACGCAGCCGTTTCTCCTTCGTTTCCCCCGTCCCAGTGGGCTGTGGGTCACCACCCGCCACGCTAACACACCCGCCCCGCTAACGCAGTCACGCGGGCGTCACCGGCCCCTGTTTTCCCCCCTCCACTTTTGGCTTTTTATTATTTCCTCCTCGCCCATCAACCTCCACTTTTCTCTCCTCCTTTCCCCTCTCTCTCTCTCTCTCTCTCTCTCTCTCTCTTCCCCGACCCTCTCTTCCTCTCCGCTTCCGCCATGATCTCCCTCTAGGGTTTTTTTTTTTTTTTTTTTTTCGAATGCAATAATCGACCGCGAATTTGTGGAACTTAGACAAAAAATTTGAAAAAAAAAGATGGGGACTACGCAGCGGCAGCTGCGCGCCATGCTCCGCAAGAACTGGCTCCTCAAAATTCGCCACCCGTTCACTACCTGCACCGAGGTATTAATCTATTATCATCCTCACTGATCCCTTTCTTACTTGTAAGCGGAGAGCTTTTGTGTGTGGATGTTTTTTTTTTTTTTTTTTAAAAAAAAAATGGTAAAAATGTGTAAAACTTGTCTGAGCTGTAGATCATTTTAATTTTACTACC
Source organism: Tillandsia leiboldiana (assembly GCA_029204045.2). Lineage (NCBI taxonomy): Eukaryota > Viridiplantae > Streptophyta > Magnoliopsida > Poales > Bromeliaceae > Tillandsia > Tillandsia leiboldiana. Next base: position 1,064 of record JAQNDB010004844.1, on the reverse strand, counting down.
CAATCTTTTAATTTGTTTGATTTGAGCCAGTTAACGTCGCTCTAACTTCAAAATTTGAATGATTCGTTTATTTTATTTTATATGTTTGGTTTGTAGTATATTTTATTTAATTCTCATAACTGTAATTTTTTTAAGTAATTAGCTTAATTTCCATCTGACTTAGTCAAATTAAATAAATTGAAAGATTGGAGAGTAGAATCAAAATGGTCCATAGTTCGGATAAGTTTTGTATATTTTTACTTTTATTTTTATTTTTGGTAAAAATATATAAGACTTAGCTCAACTGTTGACCGTTTTGATTCAACTACCCAATCTTTTAAAGTTTTGATTTAGTACCCAACCTTTTAATTTGTTTGAGTTATAGGTGATTTGGTGGCTCTTCGGATGCAAAATTTAAGCTAATTGCTTACTTTAATGAATTATAGTTACGTAAATTGCACAAAATATATGACTAAACCGGTAAACATAAACGACGCATTCAAATTTTGAAGTTAAAGAGTCACTAATTGGCTCAAATTAAATAAATCAAAAGGCCATGTACTAAAATCAAAATTTTTAAATGTTAGGTAGTGAAATCTAAATGGGTGATAGTTCAGTTAAGTTTTATACATTTTTACCTTTTTTTTTTGGGTGAATTTTTTAGTTTTATGGAATGGTTTGTTTTACGTTATGCTTTGTTATCAGATTCTGCTGCCAACAATTGTAATGCTGATGCTGATCGGCATCCGCACGAGGGTCGACACGCAGATTCATCCTGTGCAAGCGTACGCTTTTGGATTGTAACTGGAGTCATTTGAGCATAACCCTTCTTTAGATTTGTTTTCTTTGGTGATTTGATTTGTACCACTCCGTGCATGCTCAATATTGCTATTTGATATGGCAAGGGCGTATTGCACTTATTGGGAAGTGATGGAAACATTGTAGATTTTCCGATTCGTAAATATATCTTACATTATCGTGGGGTGGGGCCTGAACATAATGTTTTTACGCCGTTCTGAGTTGAGCTGTGTGGTGGCAATCTCGCAGTTCCAGAAAGGAAGTAGAGAATTTAAGTTACAAGCCAG
>JAQNDB010004843.1:0-22042 GCA_029204045.2 Tillandsia leiboldiana | reverse complement strand
ATCGATCGCGGCGGCTTATCGGTTGGGCGAGCGCACTATTTGGACTTGGAATTAGCGATCGAGGTGGGGGTTGTTGTTTACCTCTATTTAGACATGCTCACTAGGAATATTAGAGTGATCCCCTTATTTGAGACATGCATGCTTACGTGATATAAAATGTGAGCCTTCCTATGGAAATTACTATTGTGGAATTTGATAGTGGTTGGAACTTATACATGTTGGTATGGATGGAATGTAGCGTTTAACCTTGAGTGGATTGGATTATTTATTTTGGACTATATGATTATACCTGTTAGTGGTTGGTACTATTTGGGATTTTATGACATGCATAGGTGATAGTGATGCTTTATCATGGAACATGGATTATAGACATGTGGGGTTGGATAATGTTTCAGCATGATGGTTATATCTATGCGGAGTTATTAATTGTTACACATGTGAACCACTATGGACACCTTTTCCTTTATTTCCTTGAGAAACACTTGCATGCTTGTTTGGACTCTAGATAGGGCATCTTTTATTGGTACACTTTCATGCGGACTTGACTAGGAGAAACCTTGTTTGTTTCTTTTCTCCTTTCGTAGTCAGGTGGTATTGTTGCTCGGGTTTGAGCAGGGGTTTGGGATAGTGTAGCCGGGGCCTGGATTATGGATCAGGGGTTTTGGCGGCGAGGGATATTGGGCGGTTGACCGGATGTCGGATATAGGACATCGGTGAAGGGCATGATTGGACTAGAGGGTTTTGTGGCAACCGCGGATAGTAGGCGGTTGACCAGATGTCGGATGTGGGACATGATTGTGATTGTGGGTTATTCCGGCGACCGCGGAATTGGGCGGTGACCGAGGTCGGTTGTTAGACTTGGTTGTTTGATTGTGGGGTATTGCGGCAATCGCGGATATTGGGCGATTGACCGGATGGTTACGTTTGCATCAGATTGGGGATCAGTTTTCTTTTAGTGGAGGGTTGTGTTCCACTGGGGCTTTATAGTTGTGACCCAATCCTGCTTTTGTTACTTATCACCGGCGCGGTTATTGCCCGGGGATGCTTTTATCACACCGGCGCGGTTATTGCCCGGTGATGCTTTCCTCGTGTGGGTCGCTCCCCTCGAGTTCCCCTCCGGAGGCCGGGGCCAAACAGTTATGGACAGTTTTGCTATCACATCGGCGCGGCTTATTTGCCCGATGATGAGGCGGCAGCAGGAATTTTGCTATCACATTGGCGCGGCTTATTTGCCCGATGATGAGGGCGGTACAGATTGGGTTCATCTGGGACGGTTGGTTATTGTTGCATACGGTTATTCCAGTCTAGGACTGTATTTTAGAGGCATAGTAGTGGTAGATTTCTCTCTTTCAGCGGTTTCATTTCTTACCACTCTTCTTTCCTTTTGCCTCTGGTAGACCTAGTGGGTGTGTCAGAGTTTGAGGTTTTACCCACTAGGGGAGGCTACTGGTTTACTAGTAGTTCTCACCCCCATTCTTCTTTCCTCTTTTTCTTCTTCCTTGTTTTGCAGTGTCTTCTGCGGGTGCTGTTGGGCTTTCAGCGGCGGGTCGAGGAGAGAGGACGGCTGAGTAGGTAGATCTCGAGGCAGGATGAGCGAGTTAGCTGGACTGTTGGTGTACCCTGGATTCCTCAGACGGTTGTACTTTTACATTGGGACTGGCTTTTGCCAGCAGGTTGTATTTATTTGGTGAGCTGGGAGAGACTGATGTATCATTTATACAGATGTATTGTATTTTATTCCCAGCTTCAGTCTGAGATGTATTAGATTTTAGTTCAGCTCTGTTTTTATTGCTCTTTTATTATTGTCTCTTATATCTGAGCAGGTTTGGCGCTTCGTGTACACGGGAAATACCGTGTGCACGGCGGATCTGTAGACAGGCCCGGGTTCTGGTTTACACCGGGGCGTGACAGGCGCGGTTCCCCGAACCACGTCAAACGCAATCTCTATCTCCCTAACTGGCGGCATCGTCAACAGCTCAGGTAAAATCACACCCGGGATCTCGTGGGCAACTGAGATATCCTTGAATCTCGGTGCCGCCAAAGCACCTCTCACACTGTCGCTAAAGCCTGTGTGCTCTAACCGTCTTAACAACCAAACCTCCTCTCGTCTGCCTCGTAGAAAATCGACGTCCTCTCCCTCCTCAGCCAAAACATCCTGTGGCGTTGTGCCAATCACTCTCAAGCACATGGTCAAGATACCGAACTGCCACATTTACCATTAAGTCTGCCGGTAACTCGCAGTCTCAGCTGCACTGGACATGATCCAAAAGTCTCCTCCACATGCACAACAACAACAGAAACCTGTACCTCTAGTGCACGTGGTAACAAATCTGCCTCTAGTCCAGGCAAGAATAAAACATGCTCTAACTCCGACTGTTGTGGTGAAATCCCAACTGCGACACTCGATCCACTACCGTGGCGCCCTCCAACCGGGCGGCACAGATTCATCCGCTCAAAGCAAGTGGTTGTCGCTCAATCTGCCTGAAAATCAGGACTATCCACAAGGGAGTACGACCTCTGTCTCTGCTCACATTGAGGCGACGAATAGGGTCCTCCGCAGATAACAAATCCACGCTACCGCTGCGCTACTCCGATACAAACGCTGATACTGCCATCGGGGTCCACCCGATCCCTGATATCTTAGAAATCCAATACCTTGGAGAAAGAAATCAGAAATGCCTCTGCCGGCCGATCTGTCCTCCATCACCCGGCGCCAAGCGCCAATATCCAGAACTCGCCCCTTGCGGCAGATCCCTAACCAAAGGAACTGCAGCGCCACGCTCCATACACGACGGCTACTCCACCGAGCCATCAATAATCCATAACAGAGGGACCACTAAGCTGAAAGGTATCCTGGCGCAAACCACTCCCAGTCTTGTTACGGAATTTGAGTTGGCGTAGTTTCGTGAAAGGTTCAAGTCTTGAAGATTGAAGGTGAAGAAAGTTGGATCATTTAACTCAATCTCAAGAAAGAAGAATTCAAAAGGATCAGGTATGTTTAACTAAAGATTTTGTGTGATCCGAATACTTCTTGTAGTGTAGAAACACCTGGAAGAATTTCATTGCATAAAAATCAAAAACTGGACGTTCGGACATGTTCAGGATCCGGATCAGAGCCAGCGATCCGGATCCCGAAGGTGTTGTTTCATACATTACTTCAATCCGGATCGCAGCATCTCACGATCCGGATCCCGAACGTTGAGTTTCTGAATTGTATGAACGATCCGGATCAGGCATTCCGATCCGGATCCCGAACCTTGTTTTTCTGGAAACCGTCTTTCTTGCTACTGCAATCCGGATCGCCCAAATCCGATCCGGATCGCCGTCCGTAAAATTCCAGAAATGTTAGGTTTTTGATTCTTATCTCCTTCCTAGGGTTTCTAACCTATAAATAGACCCTATGATCTTTTTCTAGGCAAGCCGATAATCCACATAGAGCCGTCATTTCAATATCATTTTATACGGCCTAGATCCACATATAGAGAAGAAAGGAAATCATTAGAGAATACTCTATGTTTCTTCATCTATATTGATTAGTTTGATTCTAGGTTTTCATACTCACATCTTGAGTTGAATCAAACTAATGAATACTTAGATGGTATTTCCGATCTATCTTTGATCTAAGTATTCGGCGGATCATCACCACCCAAAAACAACGATTTACCCCAAAATCGGCGCGTGGATTCGCGTGTCCTTGTGGATTCAAGGTTCAACCGCTCTCGTGGATTCGGAGCGAGGCACGTTCGTGGATTCGAAGGGTGCTATTGGGTGAAGACCGTGGATTCGGTCGGACGTCGTGGATTCGACGTTGGACGCCGTGGATTCGGCGTTGGGCGCAGATCGTGGATTCGAGAAGCGTCGTGGAGCGAGCGGAGAAGATCCTCTAGGAGCGTATGGAAAAGGTTGAGTCGTAAGTGTGTACGGTAAATCACCTTGTACGTGTTTTAATTCTAGTGGATTTCTGCCGTGTTATCGGTCCCGTGGTTTTTTACTCCGGTGATGGAGTTTTCCACGTAAAAATCTTGCGTGTTATTTTTATTTCCGCATTGGGTTTTTTATCGCAACGATTTTTGAGTGTTTATACGTTTACACCTATTCACCCCCCTCTAGGTGTTTTTTCCCCTATTTAGATCTATATTACATATAACCCAACAAGTGGTATCAGAGCGGGAATAGGGTTGTAAACAATGGTTGAAGGTGGAAACATCAATCGACCCCCTTTCTTTGATGGAACAAATTATGCGTACTGGAAAGTACGGATGAAAGCCTTTTTAATTTCCATCGACGAAAGGGTGTGGCAATCAATTGAATTAGGATGGTCTAATCCAACTGAATTATCTCTGATGTTCGCACCTTAAAACCTAGGTCGAAATGGACCAAGGAAGAGTTAGATTCATCTTCTTACAATGGCAAGGGAATTAATGCTATTTTTAATGCCTTATCTCAAACTGAATTCTCTCGCGTCTCGGCATGTGAGACTGCGAAAGAAATCTGGGATGTTCTTCAGGTTACACATGAGGGAACTAACCTCGTGAAGATTCAGAAACTGCAAATGCTTACGAGCAAGTTTGACTCTATCTTGATGGCAGAAAATGAATCTTTCACGGACTACTATACACGATTGCAAGACATCGTAAACTCATGTGCTAACCTGGGAGAGAAGATTCCAGAATTTAAGATTGTAAGAAAGATCTTAAGAACTCTTCCTGAACGATTTCGCCCAAAGGTTACTGCCATTGAAACTATTAAACACCCGGACGAAATACGTGTAGAAGAATTAGTTGGTTCATTACAAACTTATGAAATGACATTTACTACTAACAATTCTTCTGGAAAAGCATCTTCTAAGTCTTCAGGTTATGCGTTGAAAACAACTAAGGAAGAAGACGCGGATACATCCTCCTCAGACGATGACGAGAACCTTTCTATGGAGGAATTTGAGAAGCAGCTCGCTCTCTTGACAAGGAAGTTTCGCCGCAACTTTCGAAGGGGTAATTCAAGTAAATCTCCATCCTTCGGAAAGTCGAACAAAGGCAAGGGTACTTCAAGTTACAAGTCAAGAAAGCAAGAGAACTTCTCAAAGGATAAGAAAAGTTCAGAGGGACAACTACAATGCTTCAAATGTCGAGGCTACGGCCACATTGCAACGGAGTGTCCCAACAAGTATCCGGCAAAGAAGAAGGCGATGCAAGTCGTCACTTGGGATGACAACTCAACGTCAAATGAGTCGTCTTCAAGTGATGAAGAAAAGAGCTCCACGGCATTCCACGCGTCCACATCTTCACCCTTCATGTGCTTTATGGCAAGTACATCCGAGTCATTGTCCAACTCCACTGTTGAAAAGAATGCAACGGACAATGAATCGGATGATTCGGAAGGTGAAGATTTTGCTCTAGCCTACCACAGACTTTTGAGGGATTCAAAGAAAGTGGCTAAGCAAAACAAGAGTTTGAGAGGGAGATTGCATGATCTCGAAGAAGAAGCAAAAAGGGCAACTTCTCTCTCAAACGCTCTTGAAGTGGAAAGGGAAAATCTGATAAAAGTAAATGTTTCCCTTCAAGAGTCCAATGAGCTTTTTGAGAAGGAACATACAAATCTGGTGGATAAAGCGAATCACTTCTCAAAGCTCTACAACGAGGCTCGACAGGATAACCTGGAAATGACAAAGACCATTTTCCAACTCAAGGATGACTTACAGCGATTCTCTTCAGGAAGGAGTAAGTTGGATAGACTTCTTGGTCTTGGTCAATCAAATCGGTTCGGCCTCGGATACACTCAAACTGGAAACAGTCCAAGTTCGAGTGGGACAGTTTTTGTGCCTCAGTCGGTATCTCCTCCTCCGACACCGGAATTCAAGACAAACAACGACAACAAACCTACTTCATCCTCTTTGGGATCGTCAAGATCTAAGGTATGTTTTCGTTGTGGTGTTTCAGGGCACATAAGAAGATATTGCAAGACGGGAGTCAAACGCTCACCTCAAACACCTCTTGCAATGACTACCACAAAGGTGATTCCTCGGAAATCAAAGCAAATCAATTTCAAAGGAAAAGAACCTTGGTAGTTCACCGCGCAAGACGACTTCATCAAGGAGCAGCAATCGTTTTAACAAGACGCTTTCACCTAGGCATATAACTTCACGACCATTACCGACGCATTCCAAAAAGGTTTGGGTGCGCAAAGGTGAAATTTTCCTTGTCTTGTTACCAATGTTTCCTTGCATGCATATGATAGTTCGTCTTGGTATCTGGATAGCGGGTGTTCCCGTCACATGACCGGTGACAAAAATAGTTTTCAAAATCTTGAGAAAATCTCCGGAGGACTCGTTGTTTTCGGAGACGGTCGATCTTCCAAAATTGTTGGAAAAGGAACGGTAGCTATTCCAGATGGCCCGATTTTGAAAAATGTGTTATTTGTTGATGGCCTTAAGACTAACCTCATAAGCATAAGTCAACTTTGCGACAATGGTTTTTCAGTTAACTTTTCATCTGTTGAATGCGTTGTAACTGATAAGGACCATGTCTTCTTTTTAAAAGGGGTTAGATCTGAAAACAATTGTTATGTTGTTCCTAATAAATTTCTGAAAAATGTAACTAGTTTCTTTGAATAATGAAACACTTTGGCATGAAAGGCTAGGTCACATAAATTTTAAGGAACTTGCTAGAATTTCAAACAAGGACGTGGTCAAGGGGGTTCCAAAACTTTTATTTAAACAAAACATTGTGTGTGGTGGTTGCCAAAAGGGAAAACAGTCTAGGACTGCACACAAGAACTTGAACCACGTTGGTACAAAACGGCCTTTGGAACTTTTGCACATGGATTTAATGGGGCCAACCGTCAACCATCTTTGGGAGGTAAATGGTATATTTTCTTATGGTTGATGATTTCTCTCGGTATTCTTGGGTAGCATTTTTAAAAGAGAAAGCTGATACTTTTGATTCTTTTCACGAGATTTGCCATCGTATTATGATTGAAAAGAATGAAAAGATCATTCGTGTTAGAAGTGATAGAGGTGGAGAATTCATAAATTCTAAATTCATTGACTTTTGCACTTCAAACGGTATTAAACATGAATTCTCGGCACCCTATACACCTCAACAGAATGGTGTTGTCGAGCGCAAAAACAGGGTTGTTCAAGAGATGGCACGTGTTATGCTTCATAGCCGGAATTTACCGCTACATTTTTGGGCTGAAGCTGTGAACACTGCAATCTATGTAATTAATCGAGTTTATTTGCGCCCGGGAACGTTAAATACACCATATGAACTATGGTGTGGTAGAAAACCCAACATCAAATATTTTCGCATCTTCGGGAGTCGGTGTTACATTTTACGTGACCGTGAAAATCTTGGAAAGTTTGACTCTCGAAGTGACGAAGGGATTTTCTTGGGGTATTCTACAAATAGTAGAGCATATCGAGTATTTAACTTGGAATCTAAGACGATCGTAGAATCTATAAATGTTAAAGTAGATGAAGCTTTTCACTTTGCATCTGAAAATCTACCCTCGATATCTCTCTAGATGATGATTCTCCTGCTATTGCATCTTCTCATAATAATACTTCCAATATTAATGATGCATCTAATGGTTCTTCAAGTTTATCTGATGTGCAGGAATCATCTCATGTACCTCCGAGTACTCCGTTTCAACAAACGTTACGAATCTCCAAGGATCATCCGGAATCGAATATTATTGGAGATCCACAAGAAGGAGTTAGAACTCGGAGGCAGTTGGTTTGTGGATTCGCTTGCTACGTATCTTTAATCGAACCAAAGAACATAGATGAAGCTCTTCAGGATGACTACTGGATTAAAGCAATGCAGGAAGAGCTCCATCAATTTGAGCGAAACAAAGTCTGGGAATTAACGAAGCCTCCAAAGCAACATAATGTGATAGGTACCAAATGGATTTTCAAGAACAAGAAAAATGAGGATGGTACTATCATCAGGAACAAGGCACGATTAGTTGCTCAAGGCTACTCTCAAGTAGAAGGTATAGACTTTGATGAAACATTCGCCCCTGTAGCTAGACTCGAGTCCATTCGTATACTATTTGCTATTGCTTGTCATTTTAAAATCAAATTATTTCAAATGGACGTTAAGAGCGCATTTCTAAATGGGTTTTTAAATGAGGAAGTTTATGTGGCTCAACCGAAAGGTTTTGTAGACCATAAACAACCTAACCATGTTTTTCGTTTGAAAAAGGCTCTTTACGGTCTGAAACAAGCACCGCGAGCATGGTACGAAAGGTTGACAAAGCACCTTTTGGAGAAGGGCTATACTCGAGGGGGAGCTGACAGGACTCTCTTTGTGAAGCATTATCAAAGCAATTTCATTGTAGCACAAATCTATGTCGATGACATTGTATTTGGCGCAACAAGAGATAATGATGCTTCTAAATTCGCGGAGACCATGGAAAGCGAATTTGAGATGTCCATGATGGGCGAATTGACTTATTTCCTTGGATTGCAAATTAAACAAAATGATGAAGGTATTCACTTGAGTCAATCCAAGTATGCAATGGAGTTGGTCAAAAAGTTTGATCTAGAAAATTCGAAGGATTTTCCGACTCCAATGGGAACTAGCCACAAGGGACTTGGAAGTGAATCACATAGTGAGAATGTAGACGAGAAACTGTATCGAAGTATGATTGGAAGTCTACTTTACCTCACGGCTAGTCGCCCGGATATATCCTTTAGTGTTGGGATTTGCGCGAGATATCAATCAGCACCAAAGGAGGTTCACCTGAAAGCGGTGAAAAGGATCATCCGGTACATCAAAGGATCAATTAATTTCGGAATTTGGTATCCTATGGGAACAAGTTTGGATATTGTTGGATACTCAGATGCCGATTGGGCAGGATCAGTGGATGATCGGAAAAGCACGAGTGGTGCATGCTTCTATCTTGGCCATTGCCTTGTTGCATGGCACAGTAAAAAGCAGAATTGCATAGCACTCTCGACTGCCGAAGCGGAATACATTTCAGCGGGAAGTTGCTCAACTCAACTCATTTGGATGAAAAGCGTGTTGAGCGACTTCCGGATTTCAGCATCTTCGGTAACAATTCTTTGTGACAACACAAGTGCAATTAACATTTCTAAAAACCCTGTGTTGCACTCTAGAACAAAACATATTGAACTTAGATATCATTTTCTTAGAGAGCTAGTTGAATCAAATACTCTTCAACTTTCATATATTTCAACTGAGGATCAATTAGCTGACATTTAACAAAACCTTTGGATCAAAAACGTTTTATTCATTTGCGAAAAGCAATTGGAATGCTTTCCTTGAAATAAACTTCTTTTTGAAACCTTTGCTTAGGATAGGTTTTGTTTTTGTTTTGTTTTGTTCATTATCTATGTTTGTACATAGGACATTAATTGAGCATAGATCATAATTGACTTTAATTGCATCTTTTCGCACATTTAGAAATTTATTATGCTTTTGCCATCATAATATTTCACTGTTGCAATGATCATTTATGTTAATTAAATCATCTTCTAAGTGATCAAAGTCAATTTCTCTCTCAATGATCTCTTGGTATAGTCATTATCTTATTTGACTGCTTAGTCGAGTATGAAATCGAGATCAATTTTTGGTTGAATACTTTATATCTTAAATAATTGATAGCCAATTGAGGGGGAGTCAAAGAAATGTAAAATGCTCAAAAGATGTGGAAAGAGTTACATCCCAATGAGGAGTGTGAAAACTACCACCACATGGAGGAAAGAGCTACCACCTCGGTCGTCCGAGTATTGTGTGCAGCTACCACATGTATACCAAGCATGGTTGTTCAATTTTTGATTAAGTAAAATGCATGTTGAAATACTTGACTCTGTCAAATTTCAAGGTTGGTATAAGGTGGGATTTTAAAGAAAGATGCTCAAAGAGCCACTCTCTTCAACAGATTGTCTAGATACATTATCTACTATATTTGGGATTTCAAACATCTATTGATCTTTGTATTTCATTTTCTTTACTGAATTGATGATTTGATAAAGGCATTACTCATAAGATCAAGTTAGATGTAATTGAAGGTGTTCAACTTTAAGGGATTTAATTTTTGTAAATTCTCGTTTCATTTTTGGATATTATTGATAGATTTGGCATAATCTAATTCTTGTTGTATGAAACGATGATTTTTGTTTAAAGTTGATACACATTTGTGCTTACAATCTTTTTCTGGTTTTTCTTGAATTTCTCTGAAATTTTCTAAAGAAAAAGTTGGAGCCGATCCGGATTGGACCTGCCGATCCGGATCCCGAACGCAGTTTCTCACTGCGGGTAGCCGATCCGGATCGCAATATGATCTGATCCGGATCGCGGCTAGGGTTTTATAAAGAACAAAAGGGTTTTGATTTCTTTTACTCCAATCTTTTGTTCCAAAGTTTCCAGAGCTTCTCTCTCTAGATTTCATCCATCTTGGAAGCTTTCAAACTCAAGTTCTTCAACTCCAAGTAAGTTTTATTGATCAAAATCTCGGTTTTTCACCGTTTTTCTTATTCCTCCTCAAACGTGATGAATTTCTTGGATCATTTTCGTTTGTGGATGGTTTTTGATCAAATTTCTTTTGAAATAAGAACTCTGGGTAGATTAGTTTTGATTATATGCTAGGTATTCTCCTGATTAACGGATTTTTAGGCTTCGATTTCTAAAATTTCGGTTTTAGGGCATATAATAAGGATTTTCGAAAATCATGCAATTGATCTATTTTTAAAAGTCCTTTTGCAAAACTAATTTGATTCTTAGTCTCTCTACATGATTATGATTGTTTGGGTACAATTTTTCAAATTTTTGAAAATTAACAATTTTTCATGTGTTCTTGAGTTGGTCTTCACAGGATTCATCTTCTTAAGCACTTGTAGCAATGGTGATCACTTGGATTATTCTTCTTCTGCTACTATGGTATATACTCGTGCAACCATACTAAGGAGGGCAAAGAACCGCGTAACAAAAGTGTTCAAGATTCAGAACTGACCCAGAAAGGATGAAGTCATTGGGATGAGTTATCAGATGATGAAACACATCCTGGACAATCGCCACAGGAAACCTCTGTGCATCGAAAGGGAAAGCCCTGCAGAGACATCAAAGAAAAAGGCTCCGCCCACTGCTGCTGAAAAAGGAAAGCACCAATGACCTCTTCATCCATTCTCTAAAAAGAAAAAGACTTGCTCGACGACCTGGACAAGCTCGGGTATTGCAATAAATGAACCATGTCAAGACACCCAAGGAATATCTCTCAAATTGACACTGAATCAGAAGACGAAGAAGATTGGGACACATTTCTTGACGAAGTACAACAAGGATTGATGAAGAAAATAAGGTTTACCTACAGAACAAGAAGCTACTGAAGTCTTCCTCAATACTAAGCAGCAAGCAAAGAAAAAGAATGTGCTAAGCAATGAACCTCTTGACAATTCACATTCTCTGCCAAGAAGATCTCCTCGGAATGAAGCTCAGACTGCTCCGTCAGTCGTCACACAACGTTCTTCAACTTCCAAAAGAACTGACCAAAAGGGAAACTTAGAGTCTTCCATCAAACAAGAACAAGATACAATTTCGGGACTCAGGAAGATGTCCAAGGACATACATCAGATGAAACAAGAGTGTTCTACGATTTCGAGAATGCTTAAAGGAATTTTGAAAAAGATGGGCTGCACGAGCTCTGAAGACTCCGCCTCGGATGACTCAGATTCAGATGCTTGAATCGTTTGTCTAATAATTCTTTGGTCAGGCTTTTATCTTTTTAGATTTTAGTGTCAGTTTTTTTTTGGACTTACTCTTAGTTCTAGTTCTTACATTTCGGAACAATTTTTGAAATTTTTAACTCTCCTTAAATTTTTGTGATTTTGGCTTTGTTTGTGACAAAAAGGGGGAGAGAGTTTAGAGAGAACTTGAACAATGATGATGTGAAAACTGTGTGAATGTGTGAACATCAAGGTAAGTATTACTTCAACTTCAATTTTTGGGTTTTTCATTTGTGTTTGAATGCATGCTCGACTAACTATTTGCTAACTATTTGGCATGTAATATAACTAACAAGTTGATGTTCACTAACAAGTTTGTGACATTTGGTTTTTGATTGCATAGAAGATATGTTTGTTTTAACGTTGATCAAATTACATATCTGTATATATATAAGATGTTCACTAACAAGTTGTGACATTTGGATTTTGATTGCATAGAAGATATGTTGGTGTTTCACTATGATCAATTACATATCTGAATATATAAATGTCATGGTAAGTATAAACGAGTATAAACTTATCTCTGTGTGTGGTTTTGAATGATGTAAAATTCTTGAGGTATCTAACGATTTCTTTTGTCAAGAATGATTTCTTTTTGCAGAGAGTACAGATGTCTAAGTCTAGAGTCTGTTTTAGGAGTTTTATCTCATGTTTTTAAATTTTTGGATCTCCATTGTAAATTTTTGTTGTATGGTGATAGCAACAAAAATATCTTTTTGAATTTTCTTTAGTGGATCTGTGTTTTGTCACGAAACCGCCAAAGGGGGAGATTGTTACGGAATTTGAGTTGGCGTAGTTTCGTGAAAGGTTCAAGTCTTGAAGATTGAAGGTGAAGAAAGTTGGATCATTTAACTCAATCTCAAGAAAGAAGAATTCAAAAGGATCAGGTATGTTTAACTAAAGATTTTGGTGATCCGAATACTTCTTGTAGTGTAGAAACACCTGGAAGAATTTTTAATTGCATAAAAATCAAAAACTGGTGTTCGGACATGTTCAGGATCCGGATCAGAGCCAACGATCCGGATCCCGAAGGTTGTTGTTTCATACATTGCTTCAATCCGGATCGCAGCATCTCACGATCCGGATCCCGAACGTTGAGTTTTCTGAATTGTATGAACGATCCGGATCAGGCATTCCGATCCGGATCCCGAACGTTTGTTTTTCTGGAAATCGTCTTTCTTTCTATTGCAATCCGGATCGCCCAAATCCGATCCGGATCGCCGTCCGTAAAAATTCCAGAAATGTTAGGTTTTTGATTCTTATCTCCTTCCAAAGGTTTCTAACCTATAAATAGACCCTATGACTCTCTTTTCTAGGGTGAATCCACATATACATAGAGCCGTCAAAATAATATATCATCTTATACGGCTCTAGATCCACATATAGAGAAGAAAGGAAATCATTAGAGAATACTCTATGTTTCTTCATCTATATTGATTAGTTTGATTCTAGGTTTTCATACTCACATCTTGAGTTGAATCAAACTAATGAATACTTAGATGGTATTTCCGATCTATCTTTGATCTAAGTATTCGGCGGATCATCACCACCCAAAACAACGATTACCCCAAAATCGGCGCGTGGATTCGCGTGTCCTTGTGGATTCAAGGTTCAACCGCTCTCGTGGATTCGGAGCGAGGCACGTTCGTGGATTCGAAGGGTGCTATTGGGTGAAGACCGTGGATTCGGTCGGACGTCGTGGATTCGACGTTGGACGCCGTGGATTCGGCGTTGGGCGCAGATCGTGGATTCGAGAAGCGTCGTGGAGCGAGCGGAGAAGATCCTCTAGGAGCGTATGGAAAAGGTTGAGTCGTAAGTGTGTACGGTAAATCACCTTGTACGTGTTTTAATTCTAGTGGATTTCTGCCGTGTTATCGGTCCCGTGGTTTTTTACTCCGGTTTGGAGTTTTTCCACGTAAAAATCTTGCGTGTTATTTTTATTTCCGCATTGGGTTTTTATCGCAACGATTTTTGAGTGTTTATACGTTTACACCTATTCACCCCCCTCTAGGTGTTTCTTCCCCTATTTAGATCTATATTTAATATAACCCCAACAATATATACTGATAATAACAAGGTGTGCAAACTATCTAATGATCAAGCAGACATGGCAATATCCAGAACACTGATATGATAACTGGAAGCAAATAAAGATCAATCATGCAAGGCAACAGGTAACTGATTAAGATCATGAATAAAGCAGTAAAAACTGTTCAAAAGGAAGGCAGGCTCAAATATCATCTAAGTTAACAAGAATAGGGGTCCAACCAATACTATACCCCAGAGGGCCGAAATGATAAAGCCCGGACCGAAGATAAACCCACCTGTCGTTTTGCAGGTGACTAACTGTATCGACTGAACGCTCGAAACCAGATGCAAACCGAGCCAACCTGAATCAAACATACTGATCAGGGAAACAACTCAATCCCACTAACCACAACTTAAACCCAGATCAACTCGAAACCTCAACTACTTAACCCTCAGTGTTTGACAACAAAACTTAGACCAACACCACCTTATGTTCAATTATGGGTGAAATTACCAAAATGCCCCTCCCGGGAATTCCTTTTGGATTTCTGGGAGATTCGGGCTTTAACTCTTTGCCGCTGGCTCAACCAGATTCAACTGGGACTCAACAGTCGACTTGGTGAAACCGCCGCAATTTACCGAATTGCACGATTGCTACCGGAACTCCGTTAAATCGACGATTTTGCCGATTCTCGGACCGATATCCAATTTCCGCTCAACGGGGGCCGTTGGATTCCAAACGAAATGTTTAGGAATCAATTACACACTGTTCTAAACAGTAACACATAGCCATATTTGCATTTAGACCCCTAGGGTTTCAGAAAATCGCACTTTTTAGTGCCAATAGAGAGCCGTTTCTCGCTCGTTCTTTTTAACTGGAATAATATTTTCACGAACCGTCACTTCCAGTAGGTGACAATTAACTTTCTGAACACCGTGCTCACCCATTTGCGCGAGCACGGAACCCGAGAAAAACTTCGGGCCATAATCCTTGCTAACATAGCTTAACACATTGTTATTTCTTCGGCTCAATGAAACCAAAATTCCGACGCGAGCATCGCGTCCAGTTGACCCCAAATTAGCCAGGAGTTCACTGTCGCGTTTCGCAAACAGCCCAGATCAGTCCTTGGGTCCATAACTTTAATCCTAGAGCTCTGACAACATTAGAACTTAAGTTTTTATTGTGCCAAAGAAATTCTGCTTGAGCCTTTGCTCACAGCAGTTCAAAAACCCTGGGGCTTGCCCTATTTGCAACCCAGATCTGCTGGATCACAAGATCCAATACCCTTACTCTCAATCAAACCGCAAAGGCTCCATCTTAATTTCCACACAGATCAACTTTGATATAAAGTGAGCATCAAGCTCAGGGGACATAAAGGAGCAACTTTCATATTATTCTCAAACCCTAATTCCATATAAAATCTCACTGTGGCATTAACACAAACAGTTGGTGTGCACCATCCATACAACTATGCCTAAACCAAAACCCAAGCCAGTTTTTCTGCAGATATTGCACCTGAGCTCCTCTAACTTGGAAGGAAAACTTCCAGAGGGTTGCTGGAGCATCTCCATGCAAGTTTGGGGCAACCTTTGCTCCCCAGGTTGGCCGCAAGCATGAAGAAGTATATGGTGGCTAAAGCTTTGAATTTGTGGACAATCCAACCAGGGCTTCTGGGACTCAACCACTTGACCAAAAAGTTGCTAAATCTCATAACAAACTCACCTGAACGGAGCAAGCTCGGTTTGGAGCTTCTTCACCTCCAATGGTGAAATTCCACCAAGGCTCCAAAAGCTTCAAACTAAATCATGACTGAGATCTATTTGATCCCAGGAAGCTTCTTGACCATCCCATCCCTGCCGGAGATGGCCGGAGCGCCGGCGAAAGCAACTTGCTCACTTCTCGGGTCAAAAATGGCCGCGCCACCCTCGGCTTGCATGGGAGCCATGCAACAGCATGGGTAGAGTCTCCTCACTCCCAGCAAGTTTTCTGAGCAAGTGGCCGGCGATGGGGTGGCTCGCCGGCGCCGGAGCACATAGCTCGGCCATGGTGCACAAAATCCCAAACTAGGGTTTTGATCTGCAATCAACCCGCTTGATCAAACTCCACCAAATTTGGTGGAGATGATCCTTAAGCCATACAGTATATTCCCATCATTTTAGAATTCCATTTGGTCCACTGGTTGAGGAGAATGGCCGCGGCGGAGCTTGGCTAGGTTTCCGGCGAGGGTTTTCTCCCGCCGGCAACCAAGCTTGCATGGGGGCTCGGGGCTGTGCAGGGAGCATCCTAGGGACCTATCTAAGCTACTGCTTGGGGTCTCGGGCTCATGCAACCAATGGTCTGAGGGGACTCACCTTGCCGGAGTTGATGAAGAAGGAAGAAGCCGGTTTTCACTCCTCCTCCTTCGCGCGGCCACGGCAACCACCCAGATGACCTTCCAGTCACAGAGGAACACCTAAGGACTCCAGAAACCAATCCCTTGTTCAACTTGGTCCCAACCTTCTACTTCTCTCTCTCTCTTTCTCTCGGTTTTCCTCTCAAAGGGTGTGTCTCAATGGCTCCTCATTATTCCCCGCACCCAGGGTTATGAGGATTAACTCCTGGGAGTTAGGAATCCCAAGAGCCACCTCGTATAACCCCCCCCCCCAAGGAAGCCCAAAAGCCATTCTTAGATTTAACGCATTTTGCAAAAATTACAAGGAACCCCCTACACAACTAACCTAAAGCTCTAGGGTCCCATCTGTAGGTAACAAATGCACCCAGAACACCAACCTATAAGCCCCATAATTTTTGGTACATAAAATATTAGGGTTTCTTCAAAAATACTCCATTTTTCGACACTTTTCACGCTTTTCGAGGAGTTTCGGTCGTCGAAACAAAAAACGGATTTCGCCACGACGTCCGGCTCGTCGAGACCTTTCAAGTAGCGTATTTGCTTGCTTGATTCGGCGCTCGAATAAATCTCGGCCATAATGTTCTGTAAGTTGTAGAACGACGCACGCATTTCGATGCACCCGGTTCGCCAAACGCGAATACCGTCAGTGCCATTGCGCTCAGAACATCGAAAATAGCTAGAATAGACTACTCATACCCCTATGTTTGGAGTCCAGACGGCGAAACGGCCGACGTTGGTCGAGAGGGGATTTGAATTAGGGGTTACTATTCACAACTTAAGTTGTGGGGCCCGCTTTTCTTTTGCTGTTTTGCGGAAGATCCAACCGTCGGATCGGAAACATGTGAATATCAACTTTTCATGTTTCGACGAGACGGTCGCAATGGTGATCTCGGATTTTCGAGATCAGACCCCGATCAAAAGTCGATATTTTCGGGCCACCATTGCACTACTAATTATCCATTTTGCCATTTAAATAATTCAGAAAATTATTTAAGATTAGATTTTGGATTTTAAAAATTACGGTTACTACATTATAGCTGTAGAGTACCTCCAGCTTTTCTTGTTTAGTTGTTCTGCGTTGTTATCTTATGCCTCTAGTAGACTTAGTGGGCAGACCGACGGGCTTGGTGGCGGTACCCACTGAGAACTTCTTGTTATTGTAGTTCTCACACCCGTTGGGGGTTTCCCTGTAGAGTACCGGGACTTTGTAGAGTGCACCGATCTCGCAAGATGGCGTGGTGCGGAGAAATCGCCTTGGGCGTATTCCTTTTGCGTTTACAGATGAGTTTGAATTGATTCGGATCGACGCAGAATCCTTTGGGAAGAAAAGTGAGTTAGCGGCGTAGAACTTGGAAGCCCAGTTTGAATCCGTGATTTCGGGGCATTGTGTACCTGTAGAGTATTGGATTGGTTAGAGTACCGACTCCGCCGTGGTGCACGGGGAAAATTGGAAAGTGTGGGAACATGTGTATTTTCAGTTTACAGCAGAGTTCGGGTTGATTCAGACTGATGCGGAGGCCCCGAAGGCAGAAAGTGAGTTGGAGTTGGAAATTAAAGGATTTAAGTAATTAATTGTAACCCGCTTTGGAGTTGAGAAAAGGAACGAGAAAAGAAATGAGAAGAGAATGCAAGTGAGGGTTTTTCTTGTAAGAGAATCGGATTTCGGATTAAGCACTCCGACTCCACAGTTGAGCTTTGTGAGTGGGAAAAGCTTGAAACATGTGTACTTTATGTTTACAGAGGGGTTCGGGTGATTTCAGAGCGCAGCAGAAGCTTCCGGGGCGAAACGTGAGTCGGCCGCGGCGTTGAGGAAGCTTCAGATTTCGGATTTGGAGGTTTGGGGCATTGTGTTCCGGAACCAAGGTCTGGGTTCCGGAACTGCATGCTGTGTTCCGGAACCCAACACTTGGTTCCGGAACTAAATGACTTGGTACCGGTACCCTGCTTATGGTACCGGTACCCAGCCCCAGGATATGCTGATTTAGTGGTTTTTGAGAGGGGCGCTTCGGTCATTTCACCTCCCATGTGTTTTGCACCCCCGACACCCTCTATTTAGAGCCCCCACCCTGCCTTCTTCTCCACGACAGAACAAAAGGAAAGAGAGAAATAAAGAAAGAAAAGAGAGAAAGCAAGGAAATGAAAGAGAAGAAGAAGAAGGAGAAGAAGAGGGTTGAGGAGTGTGCTGTTTTCCTGCTGCTTGGTCTTGAGCGGAGTCGCGCGCGCGTCGAGCCGCATGTGAGGTATGTTGGCAGATTCTTCAAGATGGATCCTTGGATTTATTTTATGGATTTAGAATGAGTTTTGAGTTGGATTTTGGTTGTGTTTCTTCTCTCTTTGTGCCGTTGAGCTGAGGCTTGTGGAATTTACTACGCGGAGCCGAGGTGCCGCGCACGTGCTGTGAGCCGGCCGTGGAGAGGGCCGGAGTGCGCGCATATTTTATTTGAGGACTCGAGGGATTTGTTTGAGCTTCCGGCAATTTTTTCGAGGTTCGCGACAGTGTTCGCACGCGCGCGGCGCGGTTTTGGTGTTTCCGGCAGATTTGACAGTGAGCGATGCGGCGCTTCACCGACTTCAGCGATTGCCTGCGGAAAGCGTTCCAGGTGGGTTGGAAATTTCTTCAAGATGTATGGAATGCCCTCTAAAGCTATTGTATGCATGTTGTGTTACGGCTTTTTGTGTTGGCATATTTCGTGAGTTGAGTCGGAGTCTTAAAGGGATCAAATTGTCAATCAGCTTTCAAAGACTTGGAGAAGATTCAACAAGAGCTCAAGATAACTCTCAGGTATGATTAATTAAATCATGGTGATTTAAGTTCATTTATAATCATTGGAATCTGGAAATGATTGAAACCCGATTTAGACTTGGTTTTAGGAACTTGGTTTTAACTTACAACTTATTTTAAGTTTGGATTCCGGTACTAGGTCTGTTTTGGATAAAGCTTATCTTGGAAAAATCAGTTTTTACATTGAGTACCGGAACCACACTTTGAGTTCCTCAAACCCGACACAGAATTTTCTGTAATTTGCATTGCGTACCGGAACACAGACTTGCGTACCGGAACACAATAGAAAAATCTGTGTTTTGCACCATTGCGTACCGGAACATGTTAGTTGGTACCGGTACACAATGCCATCTCGGGATAAGATTTCTAAACCGACTTTTATCTTTTCCCAAGGGTTATAAATAGATACTTAGGGTTTCTCGATACTTACCGATCAATTCAGAAACACTCGAGAGCAACCCTAGAGGCTGGTTTTTATCGTTCTTCTTTTTAGCCTCTTTTAGGTCAATTCGACGGTTCTTCCAAGATCTATCTTTTGTCGAATTGATCTAGTCTTTGCTTAGAGATTCCTTCTACGGTTCCTCAATGATAATCTAAGCAAAGGATCACCATCGAAGCCAATATTCTTATCGGCTGAGTTTGCGTCGTGGATTCGACGTGGCATCGTGGATTCGGTGTGCTGAAGGCGTTTCGTGGATTCGAAACGTGTGCTCGTGGATTCGAGTGGCGTTCGTGGATTCGAACGTGTGCAGTGGACGTGCAATCGGTGGAGCGCAAGGTCCGAAGAACTTGAAGGAGGGGTTGAGTCCGTGGAGTCGGTAATCACCTTGTTATTCTTCTATTCTTAGTGGATTGTTATTGCGTGTTGGTCCCGTGGTTTTTCTCCTGGATTGGAGTTTCCACGTAATCTCGGTGTGCTATTTTTATTTCCGCATTGGTTTTTTTTTGCACTGAGACTTGTTTTTAAGTATTACACCTATTCACCCCCCCTCTAGTTGTTTGATAGTACCTATTTAGATCCTTGTGGATCCTTAATATATAAAAACTACAAGTGGTATCAGAGCGGGTTTTAGGTTTATCTATCATGTCGGGTGAAAGTGGTAATATTTATAGACCTCCTCTTTTTGATGGGACTAATTATGCTTATTGGAAAGTGCGGATGAGAGCTTTTCTCATCGCAATTGATGAGCGGTATGGCAATCCGTGGAATACGGTTGGGTGCATCCTGTTGAGGAAGTAGGAAATTCTACTACCCCAAAACCTCGCTCTAGATGGTCCAAAGAGGAATTCGAAAGATCTTCTTACAATGGGAAGGTATGACGCTTTTTATTAATTCTCTTTCCTCGACTGAGTTCACACGAATTTCCGCGTGTGAAACCGCGAAGGAAATTTGGGATATTCTCAAAATTACACATGAGGGTACTAATCTGTAAAAATTCAAAAGCTCCAGATGCTTACAAGTCAATTTGACTCTATTCATATGGAAGAGCATGAATTGTTTACAGATTATTACACTAGACTTCAAGATGTAATCAACACTTGTGCTAATTTAGGAGAAAATCCCGGAGTCGAAAATTGTAAGAAAGATACTTCGGACTCTTCCGGAACGGTTTAGGGCAAAGGTTACCGCCATTGAAACCGTTAGTCATCCGGATGAGATGAGAGTAGAGGAATTAGTAGGTGCTTTGCAAACTTATGAAATGACTTTTCCTACTAATCAAGTTTCTTCCAAGTCTTCTTCTAAGCTTACAGGTATTGCATTCAAATCAACAAAGGAAGAAGATGGCGAATCAAGTTCCGACGATGAAATCTCTTTTGCCGATTTTGAAGAACAATTGGCGCGGATCTAAAGAAATTTCGTCGGAAGTTTTGGAAGAATCGAACCGATGGATCTTCATCCTCGAAACCATCTAAAGGATCATCGGGTTCTAAATCCTCTAAATCTCAAAAGCTCTGCAAAACCTTCTAAGAAAAAAAGATGAATTCGAAGGGGAAATCCAATGTTATAGATGCAAAGGCTACGGCCATATTTCAACGGATTGTCCTTCTCCGAAATCATATAAAAGGAAGGCTTTGCAAGCGAAAACTTGGGACGATTCTACTTCTAATGAATCGACCTCAAGTAAAGAGGAAAAAGTCGTTGCCTTTCATGCTTCTCAAATTCCCTCTTCTAATTTTTGCTTATCATCTTAGTCACTGACTCTATTCCTTTGATTTTGTATGAAACATCAACATCCGGGGAGAGTCATCAAGTGAGGGGGAGTCGGGACAAGAAGAACTCGTTGAGGCATATCAACAACTTCTTGCGGAATCAAAAAGATGGCCAGCATATCAAGAAGTTGAGGAAGCGACGACTTGAGGTTCAAGACGAGAATCATGCTTTAAAGATATAAACTTCATGATCTCGAGGAGGAACGAGAAAGTTTATTTGATAACAAAAAATCCTCCAAGAAGAAAAGATAAATCAATCGGAAACGATCGTTAATTCCCATATTAACAAGATGATGTTTTCTAAAACAGTTTGAGGAAATTCATGTCACCAACCAGCTTGATCAAAGCAAGTTCATGAACTCAAATCCGACATACAAAGGCTTTCAACCGGTTCCACAGAAAAATGATTGTATGTCCGGATTAGGTCAAAAACAGTATTGGTTTTGGGATTTAAAAAGAACCAACTGTGAGGGCTTCAAGTTCCACATCTAAATTGAAAGAGAGAAGACACTTGTCACCACTGTGGACTTGAAGGACACTTGATGAAGTCTTGCCCGAAAAAGAGAAAGAGGAATTCTTTCGGCAACTTCATCTACGGAGCGAACTCAACGGAATCAAAAGACCATCAAGTCAAAGGAGTTCACTCAAACCACCAAAGGTCCGAGCCACAACATCAACTACAAGTGGATCATTGCGAGGCAAAGACCTAAGGTGGACCAACAGTCAAAGCTATCAACTACCCGGCCACAATGAATCAAGACAACCAAAATTCGCGATTTTGGATTCGGAAAGGTGATAATCTTTCTGCTTAAGTTCTAAATAGCTTATGACTGTATGTAATGCTTTGATTGGTTTCCTTTTATTTTTTGAATCTCTGCATTA
>JAQNDB010004842.1:0-22051 GCA_029204045.2 Tillandsia leiboldiana | reverse complement strand
ATTATTCCAAATTGATGCTCTGAGAATAAATGTGCTAAGAAAACTTAAGTTAACAATATTGAAAACCCAACTCAATCAAAGCCTTATTCCAAAAGAACATGTAGAGAATATCGGAAATAATCATTCCTGATGTAACAAATTTTAGAACTCAACTCATTCAAAGACATATATGCCAAAATTGTATGCTCATGAAAATACAACATTTTTACCGCAATGTTCTTACATGTTCCTGCGAATCATGACCGTATAAACAACAATTGTTGCCAAAGGGGCTAAGCAAATAATTGGTTTTTTATGTCGCTACAAATTGAAGACCACGAGAAGAACTGCCCAATTTTTAACAACACAATGGAGGATTTTAGGTTGAAGCCACACGGAAGTAACAATATACCTAGCAAGTATGTATTTAAAGTAGGGCTTTATATTTTCTCCAATCATAACGAAACACCCGTCCATCCAAAATGTTACGGCATTTTGTGTTGGCATATTTCGTGAGTCAAGTCAGTGAGTTGAGGTCGGAGTCTTAAAGGGATCAAATTGTCAATCAGGCAATTAAAGACTTAGAGAAGATTCAACAAGAGCTCAAGTTGACACTCAGTGTCTTGAGTCTTGAAGATTGAAGTTGGAAGATTGTGGATCAGTTACATCATCTCAAGAGAAAGTATTCAAAGGATCAGGTCGTTAACTAAATAATTTTGGTGATCCGATATACATTCTTATAGTGTATAAACACTTGGATGAATTTTTGTAATTGCATAAAAATCAAAAACTGAACAATGGGCCATGTTCAGATCCGGATCAGACGTCCAATCCGGATCCCGAAGGGTGCTTGTTTTCATTGGCAAATCCGATCCGGATCAAAGGTCATTTCGATCCGATCCCGAACATGTGTTTTTGCTGAAATACATGAACGATCCGGATCGGGCATTTCAATCCGGATCCCGAACCCTGTTTTTCTGGAATAGCCTGACTCTTAGACGATCCGGATCACAGTAAATCCGATCCGGATCGCTGTGATGATCCGAATTTGCCCCAGTAACTGTTGTAGCCTTAACAGTGACAAAGAAGCTTATATGGTGTAATGGAGCTTGTAGTGACGAAATTGGACCTCAGAAATGGATCCGGGCGCGAAAAACAGAGCAATGGGCTTTTTCCGGGGGCTTTCGGCAAAATTTCGGATGAGAATTTGAAGAATCGGACGGCGGATTTGGACTCAGCGCGCGAAACGATCAAAATGGCATATTTACTTTATTTTTTCGACACTGGGTACTGTTCATGGGAATGCGGAATTACTGTTCCGGCCGCCCGAAACACTGTTCCGGCGACCGGCGGCAGGCGGCAGACGGCGGCGCACGGCGGAGCAAGGCGGCGCAGGGGCGAGCAGGGCCGCGGCAGCGCGGCAGGCGCGGGCAGGCGCGGGCAGGCGCACAGGCGCGGTCCACAGAATAGTCGTGCACCGGGAGCACCGAAGATTCTGAATGCCACGTGTCAGCTCCTGATTGGCTGGACGGCGTCAAGGGAGGCGGCTGGCGTGTGACACGTGGCATCACCCCATTGGCCGACAGATCCGGAAGACCCGGCGCGTGGACCGGGCTCGTGCGCCCCGTGGACCACGTGGGACACGTGGCGCTGTTCATTGGGCCGGCGCACGCCGCCCACGTGTGCCGGTCGCGTGAGAAACGTGGGCGCGGGGGACACGTGCGCGTTTTCATTGGCCCGTACGGATGTTTCCTGTTTTGTGAGGTGTGGCGCTGTCTGATTGGCTATTTTTCGGTGTTTCGTGTTCGGGCCCGGATTCTTTGTGGAGCCCGAATAGTAAATGGCCCATTATAATACCCCTCCCTCTCTCTTTGCAAATTCCGAGTTTTAGAGAGAAAATGAGAGTGAGCCCTTAATGAAAGTTTTTCATTTCTCTGTCCTCTATCTACCATAGAAATTTCAGAATTTTTGAAGTTCCCGACAGAGAGATATCTGCGACGCATTATGCTCTGACGTTTCTTCTTTTTTTCGGCCCGTTATCGTCAGAGTTTCAGTCGGAAAATTCCTGTGCGCTAACCAGGAGGAATTTTTGAACGATTTGTGTGACAGCGCGACCGTAAGAGGTAAGGCTTCATTTTCCTGTTGATCGGTTCACCTCATTTCGCACTTTGGCACAGTTCCCGAGGCATCTTTGACCCTCCTTTTTGCTGTGGTACTTTCTGGACAGCAGTAACTTCTCCGAATTATCTGGAGCTAGGAGCATCGGATTAAGGCGTTTAAGTAGTCGATTTCGATCTACTCGTCGCAAGGAACGCAACCGTAATTTTTCTGGATTTTTCAGAGCATTGTACAGGGGTGAAAATCCCTTCTTTTTGTGCTGTTTGGAAAAACAGCAAAGGCTGTATTTTTGGGATCTGTGTTTACTCTGGGTGTGTTATTCTGTACAGTTGTGCACTGGTTCTTGACGAGTTGCGGGTATAGAGGACTGTGGACAGTAAGGAGACCTTTCTGGGTGTGGATCACGCTTTTCGAGGTGGGTGGTTGTTGCTTACCTCACTTCTGACTATCTCACTAGGAGTATTAGAGATCCCCTATTTTAAACTGGTAATCGGTATTTTAATTGTGAATTGCATGAGTAAACCCCACAAATTATATGACGGCTTATTTATATTAAATTGGGACACTGTTGTTGGGACAAAGGCTATATCATAATCTTGCATGCAAAATGACTTACTATGTTGGGACATTTAAGCCATCCTTTTCTAAATAAATATCAAACACTTTTCTTCAGTTTTAAAAGAGGACAATTGCATGCTTGTATGGACATCTAGATAGGCCACTATTTATTGCTACACTATTATTGGGACTTGACTTAGGAGAAACCATGTTTTTATTATTCTCCTTTGCATTCAGATGCATGTTTCTCAAGTTTGAGCAGGGTTTTGGGGTAGTGTAGTTGAGGCCATCGAGTCTGGGACAGGTTAGACTCGATATGGGTTGTGGGGCATTGTGGTATCCGCGGACATCAAGCGGTTGGCCAGATGTTGATTACTTTATCAGGCTTTACTTATGGGGTATTGCGGCAACCGCGGACATTAGGCGGTTGACCGGATGTCGATCTTTGCATCAGATTGGGGATCGGCTTTTTGCTAGTGGATGGAGTTTCCCACTTATTGAGTACTATTGCATCAGATTGGGTATCAGCTTTTCTTTAGTGGATGGGTTTTCCCACTTTGATCAGAGTCATGATCCAGTCCTGCTGTTTTATGATACTTATGATTACTGGTTACTGAGATACTTTACTCGTGTGGGTCGCTCCCCTCGAGTGCCACTCCGGAGTGCGCGACAGGCAGGCTTTGAGTCCTTGAGACTCCTTTTACATCGGTGTTATGCGTGGGCTGGCATACCCGATACGGCAGGCACAACAGGCATACCAGTTTTTACTGGTGATAGATTGGGTTTATCCAGGCAGGCAGGGTAGATACTGATGCATACTTACAGTCATTTCCTTCGGCATGGCATTTAGAGGCATGTAGTGGTAGTTTCCTCTTTATCAGCAGCCTTTATAGCTTACCACTGTCCTTTCCTTTTGCCTCTAGTATTCCTAGTGGGTGCGTCAGCATTTGAGGTTTTACCCACTAGGGGAGGCTACTGGTTTATCTAGTAGTTCTCACACCCCATTGTTGTTTCCTGTCTCTTCTTCTTTGTGTTGCAGAGTCGTCTGCAGGAGCTGCTAGGCCATCGGCAGCTGATCGAGGTAAGGGGATCGCTGAGTAGATAGATCTCCTGTGAGATTGAGTTGTTGTTAGACAGATGTTGTACCCTTTACTCAGACTGATGTATTTTTCTTATTTTGGGTCTGGCTTTGGCCAGCAGGTTGTACTATTTTGGTGAGTTGAGAGATTATTGTATTATTACAAGCTTTATTATTATTCCAGTCTGAGATACTATGTGGTTCTTCTATTTCAGCTCGTATTATGCTCTTTTAGTGTTTATATTATACCTGAGCAGGTTACAGCGCTGCGTGTACGCGGGAATTCCGTGTGCACGGCGGATCTGTAGACGGACCCGTGGTTCTGGTTTACACCGGGGCGTGACAGATTAAGTTGGTATCAGAGCTTTGGGATAGGTCAGTTGGGCACTTAGGAAACCCTAGGCTTGTGGCCAGACCCTAGGAAGATAGGGCGCGAGGAGACGAGACGTTTTGCGAAAGTCGTTGATTTATTGTTTGACTCTTCCAGTGAGTGAAGAGGGATCGACATACCCAATTTCTGGTGAACAGTTATGTTGGCTGCAGACACATAAAGTCACAGAAATAGGGGGATGTCTTTGACTTTCGCTAGATTGGGTCGTGCGGGATTGTTTATGATTCGAGGTTTCTTGTGGCAGGATGCCTCCGCGACGCAGGATGTTGACGCTGTTCTCAGCCTTCTTCCCCTGAGCCCGAGCAGGAGGAGTCCGGGCAAGGCCGGGCAGAGTGAGGTGCAGGAGCTACAGGCTCAGATGGCTCAGATGTCGGAGGCTGTTCGGCGTCAGGAGGAGGCCATGGGTCGGCTGACGCAGATTGTTAGAGCAGAGGGCGCAGCCTGTTGTAGCACCCCCCGGAGAGTTCTCCCGTACCATCATCCCCTGCTGTGCTCCCCCAGTTGTACCAGTGACCCCAGCACCCCTGTTGCTCGGGGTTCTGGTAGACAGCCGGTCTGGGTTGACGGGACCTCTGACCTCGGCAGAGCAGCGGGAGATGGTCGATTTGTTGATGAGGTTTCGCCAGTTTGACCACCCCATTTCTCGGGCAGAGTGCAGAGCCGTGGGAGGCAGAATCGTGGATCACGGCGATGGAGCGACGTTTTGAGACATTGTTCATCAATGAGCGATACCAGGTGTTATTGGCGACGAACTTTTTGGAGCGCAACGCCGAGGCTTGGTGGCGGCGTGTTCGACCGGCTGGTCCGCCTGGGGCTCAGCTCCTGACCTGGGCGGAGTTCCGCAGTCTCCTTCTTGGGGCTTTCTTCCCGGAAAGCGTCCGGCAGAGGTTGGAGGAGCAGTTGAGAAACCTTCGCCAGGGAGATCGGCCCGTGCACGAGTATATTGCGAATTTCAATCAGTTGCTGGCGTGTGTACCGAACGTGGCCAGAGATGAGGCGCACCGGATTTACATGTTCGAGCGAGGGTTGCGCCGGGACCTTTTTCAACTGGTTCGCTCGCGTAGGTTGCAGACCTTGGAGGCCTCGATGGAGCAGGCGCTCTATGTGGAATGCAGGGAGGTAGTAATGGAGGAGGTAGCTCTAGCTCCCGTAGTGATCCCGGGGGCGAAGCGCCCAGCACCGGATGATGGAGGACGGGCTCATTCTTGGAGGCCGCCACGACCGCCACGGCCTCAGTTTTCCAGCCGTGGGCGTTCTGAGCGGCGAGGGCCTGGTGGATCCCAGAGGCCACCGCAGCAGCAGCAGAAGCCGCAGTCGAGACAGCATAAGTCTCAGCAGCAGTCTCAGAGACAGCAGCAGCAGTCGAGTCGGACCCAGCCTTTGGAGAGGTGTGTCTTCTGTGGGGGGTCAGCATCCGGCAGGCACGTGTGAGATGAGATTTGGCCGCTGTTATCGATGTGGACAGCCTAGTCATGTTCGAGCTACGTGCCCAGTTGCGACACCAGCAGCACCGTCTTCAGCATCTGTCCCTTTCATCCCAAGCAGCGATCGACGGCTCAGCGGCCGTATGCCCCAGCAAGTAGGGCCATCTTCTTCACATCCCACTGACTATCGGCCTCCAGCTCAGAGTGGGCGAGTGTATGCTACGCAGGTAGAGGACTCTTCGGCAGCAGATCATGTGGTGGCAGGTATCACCTTACTTTCTGGCATTAGGACTCGTACTTTATTTGATACTGGAGCATCGCATTCTTGTATTAGTAAAACTTTTGCATCATTACAATGGGTTAGAGGTAGGACTTTTACCACGTGCATGAGAGGTTCAGATTCCGATCACACTTTGCACGTGGAGGAGTGTTGTTGGTCCTGCCCGATGCAGATCGAGTCCTGGATTATGCCCGCAGACCTATTGGTCTTGAGACAGCTGAGGGACTTTGATGTGGTTCTAGGGATGGACTGGCTGGCTCGATATTTCGCGACTATTGATTGTGCCGCGAGGACTGTCACTTTTAGAGAGCCAGGCCAGGAGCTGTTGGTATACCGGGGATGTCAGAGTGCTTTCTTTGCCTCTATGGTTTCGACATCCCGAGCGAGGCAGATGATCCATCGAGGATGTGTAGCCTTTTTGGCTAGTTGTTGTTGAGGGGCCTACGGCGGCACCGGGACTCGGGGATATCCCTATTGCCCGCGAGTTCCCGGATGTTTTTCCACCTGAGCTAACCAGCATGCCGCCAGATAGGGAGATTGAGTTTGTGATTGACGTAGTTCCAGGAACTGCGCCAATCTCTAAGGCTCCTAACCGGATGGCACCGGCTGAGCTGCGAGAGCTTAAGGCACAACTCCAGGATTTGATGGATAAGGGCTTTATTAGGCCGAGTGTGTCGCCTTGGGAGCGCCGGTGCTATTCGTGAAGAAGAAGGATGGGTCACTTCGATTGTGTGTGGACTATAGGAATTGAATAAAGTGACCATCAAGAACAAGTACCCTTTGCCGCGCATCGACGATCTCTTTGATCAACTGCAAGGGTCTTGTGTCTTCTCTAAGATAGATATGCAGTCCAGTTACCACCAGTTGAAGGTAGAGGCCGAGGATATTCCGAAAACGGCATTCAGATCTCGGTATGGGCATTATGAGTTTACAGTTATGCCTTTTGGACTGACTAATGCCCCTGCCGCATTCATGGATTTAATTAACCGAATCTTCCGGCCGTACTTGGATCGATTCGTGGTAGTATTCATTGATGATATTCTGGTCTACTCCCGAAGTGATGATGAGCATGAGGAGCACTTGAGAATCGTGCTGCAACTTCTGAGAGAGAAGAAGTTGTATGCCAAGTTATCTAAGTGCGAATTTTGGCTTCGGGAGGTTGCTTTCTTGGGCCATGTGATCTCAGCCGCAGGAGTGGCAGTGGACCCGGCTGTTACGGCATTTTGGTGTTGGCATATTTCGTGAGTCAAGTCAGTGAGTTGAGTCGGAGTCTTAAAGGGATCAAATTGTCAATCAGCAATCAAAGACTTAGAAAAGATTCAACAAGAGCTCAAGTTGGCACTCAGTGTCTTGAGTCTTGAAGATTGAAGTTGAAGAATTGTGGATCAGTTACATCAATCTCAAGAAGAAAGTATTCAAGAGGATCAGGTATGTTTAACTAAATAATTGTGGTGATCCGAATACTTCTTATAGTGTAGAAACACTTGGATGAACTTTTAATTGCATAATAATCAAAACTGGTGTTCGGACTTGTTCAGGATCCGGATCAGAGCCAACGATCCGGATCCCGAAGGTTGTTGCTTCATACAAGACTTCGATCCGGATCCATGCAATTTCTGATCCGGATCCCGAATGTTAAGTTTTCTGATTTGTATGAACGATCCGGATCGGGCAATGCAATCCGGATCCCGAACCCTTGGTTTTCTGGAATCGTCAATCTCGTTACGACGATCCGGATCGCTGTAAATCCGATCCGGATCGCCGTCCTGAAATTTTCCAGATAAGGTATGTTTTGATTCTTATCTCTTTCCAAAGGTTTCTAACCTATAAATAGACATTTAGGGTTTCTCAAAACGTGGGAGCTACGGCCGATCAATTTATAAAACTCTTGAGAGCAACCCTAGAGGCTAGGTTTTTATCGATCTTCTTTATAGCCTCTTTTAGGTCAATTCGATGGTTCCTTCAAGAACATATCTTTGGTCGAATTGATCTAATCTTTGCTTAGAGATTTCTTCTACGGTTCTTCATTGATAATCTAAGCAAAGGATCACCATCGAAGTCAATATTCTTATCGACTGAGTTTGCGTCGTGGATTCGACGTGGCATCGTGGATTCGGTGTGCTAAAGGCGTTTCGTGGATTCGAAGCGTGCGTTCGTGGATTCGAACGTGAGCAGTGGACGGGCAAAACGGTGGAGCGCGAGGTCCAAGAAATTGAAGGAGGGGTTAAATCCGTGGAGACGGTAATCACCTTGTTATTCTTCTTTTCTTAGGGATTGTATTGCGTGGATATCCAACCGGTCAGCGCAAGGTCCGAAGAAGCTGAAGGAGGGGTTTGAGTCCGTGGAGTCGGTAATCACCTTGTTATTCTTCTATTCTTAGTGGATTGTTATTGCGTGTTGGTCCCGTGGTTTTTCTCCTGGATTGGAGTGTTCCACGTATATCTCGGTGTGCTGTTTTTATTTTCCGCATTGGTTTTTATTTTGCACTGAGATTGAGTTTTTAAGTATTACACCTATTCACCCCCCCTCTAGTTGTTTGATAGTACCTATGTAGATCCTTGTGGATCCTATAAAAACCTACAATTGGTATCAGAGAGGGTTTTAGGTTATCTATCATGATGGGTGAAAGTGGTTATATTTATAGACCTCCTCTTTTTGATGGGACTAATTATGCTTATTGGAAAGTGCGGATGAGAGCTTTTCTCATCGCAATTGATGAGCGGGTATGGCAATCCGTGGAATACGGTTGGGTGCATCCTGTTGAGGAAGTAGGAAATTCCACTACCCCAAAACCTCGCTCTAGATGGTCCAAAGAGGAATTTGAAAGATCTTCTTACAATGGGAAAGGTATGAACGCTTTATTTAATTCTCTTTCCTCGACTGAATTTACAAGAATTTCCGCGTGTGAACCGCGAAGGAAATTTGGGATATTCTCAAAATTACACATGAGGGTACTAATCTTGTAAAAATTCAAAAGCTCCAGATGCTTACAAGTCAATTTGACTCTATTCATATGGAAGAGCATGAATTGTTTACAGATTATTACACTAGACTTCAAGATGTAATAAATACATGTGCTAATTGGGAGAAAAGATCCCGGAGTCGAAAATTGTAAGAAAGATACTTCGACTCTTCCGGAACGGTTTAGGGCAAAGGTTACCGCCATTGAAACCGTTAGTCATCCGGATGAGATGAGTATAGAGGAATTAGTAGGTGATTTGCAAACTTATGAAATGACTTTTCCTACTAATCAAGTTTCTTCCAAGTCTTCTTCTAAGCTTACAGGTATTGCATTCAAATCAACAAAGGAAGAAGCATAGCGAATCAAGTTCCGACGATGAAATCTCTTTGCCGATTTGAAGAACAATTGGCGCGGATCGTAAAGAAATTTCGTCGGAAGTTTTGGAAGAATCGAACCGATGGATCTTCATCCACGAAATCTTCTAAAGGATCATCGGGTTCTAAATCCTCTAAACTCAAAAGCTTTGCAAAACCTTCTAAAGAAAAAGAAAAAGATGATTTCGAAGGGGAAATCCAATGCTATCGATGCAAAGGCTACGGCCATTTTTCAATGGATTGTCCTTCTAAGAAATCATATAAAAAGAAGGCTTTGCAAGCGAAAACTTGGGACGATTCTACTTCTAAATGAATCAACCTCAAGTAAAGAGGAAAAAGGAAAAATCGTTGCTTCTCATGCCTCTCATTTTCCCTCTTCTAATAATGGGTTTATCATCTTTAGTCACTGACTCTACTCCTTTGATTTTGTATGAAACATCCATAACCGGCGGAGAGTCATCAAGTGAGGGGGAGTCGGACGAGGAAGAACTCGTTGAGGCTTATCAACAACTCTTGCGGAATCTAAGAGATGGCCAAACATATCAAGAAGTTGAGGAAGCAACGACTTGAGAATCAAGACGAGAATCATGCTTTAAAGATCAAACTTCATGATCTCGAGGAGGAACGAGAGCTTTATTGGATAATAATAAATCCTCCAGGAAAAGATAAATCAAATCGGAAACGATCGTTAATTCCATATTAACAAGATTGATTTTCTAGAAAAACAGTTGTGAGGAGATTCATGTCACCAACCAAGCATTGACCAAACAAGTTCATCAACTTAAATCCGACATACAAAGATTTCAACCGATTCCAAGAAACTTGAGTGTATGTCCGGTTTAGGTCAAACAAGCAAGGTTGGTTTGGGATTCAAAAAGGACCAAACTGTGCATGCTTCAAGTTCCACAATGAAATTGAAAGGAAGAACTTGTCACTTATGTGGACTTGAAGGACATTTGGTGAAGAATTGCCCGAAAAAGAGAAAGAAGAGTCCTTCGGCAACTTCATCTACGGAGCGAACTCAACGGAATCAAAAGACACATCAAGTCAAAGGAGTTCACTCACCCCACCAAAGGTCCGAGCCACAACATCAATCATTCAAGTGGATCACTGCGAGGCAAAGACCTAAGGTGGATCAACAGTCCAAGCTATCAACCTCCCGACCACAATGAATCAAGACAACCCAAAATTCGACAATTTTGGATTCGGAAAGGTGATATCTTTCCTTGTCTTAAGTTCTAATAGCTTTTGACTGTATGTAATGCTTTGATCGATTTTCCCTTCATATTTTTCTTAATCTGTGCATTACATGTTTTTTTTTTTCAATGCTCTTGGTTTTATGTTTTGTTCTTGAACAAAAGTTTTTAACGAACAGTGCATTGAATGAAAAGGGTTTTCACGTTTAATCACTCCAAATTAATTTTATTTGGATTATCAACTTTACTCCATAATCATAATCTTGAAGATACTTCATTATAGGAGTTTTTGATATTATAAGCATCAAATTTTAGAAATCATGTGTGATCTTTAGATGCTTAATCTATCTCGGTTGTGTGAATTCATTGTGATAAACGTGAGACAACCGATTGATTAAAATTTGGGATTTAATTCTTTCACCGTAAGAGATTGCATTCTTACAAGGGTAAATAAATGAATTTTAAAAAGATGTGGAAAGAGTTACATCCGAAAGGAGTGTGAAAACTACCACCACATGTTGGAAAGAGCTGCCACCCCGGTCGTCCGGTTTGTGTGTGAAGCTACCACATGTTATGGATGCTTGATAGTATTTTATGAGAAAATCTTTAGTTGAAGCACTTGGAGATTTATATGCAAAACTCTTATATTTTGAACAATCCCCTGGTTGGTATAAGGTGGGATAGTTGAAAGATGCTCAAAGAGCCACCCTTAGGTATTTTAGTGCTTATCTCAAATTTGAAAGGGTAAGAAATCAATTGATGTCATTTGGAAATCTCTGTAAGTCATCTTTGTACATCCGTTACATCTTGATAGACTTTGGATCTCAAGATTATTTTTTGATGACTTGTGTTTGATGAATATAACATGAAAAACTGTTTATAATGTTTTATCTTTGTTTTTCATGATTTAGGAGTAAACCTTTTTAATCTTGTGAAATTAATTGGATTGAAGACATCTTGTTAATTCATTGTTAAGCACTTAAAGTGTTTTCTTGATGGAATACAAATCGGTATTTGAAAAGAGTCTAAAATTTGGATTTGTTTCAAGGAATTATTAGTTTTTTGCCTTCTGGTACCGGTACGCAATCTGCATTTTGTTATATACCGGAACTGAGCTTTTATCTCTCTTTCTCTTTGAACTGATGTTGTTAGTGATTTCCTTTGTCTAGTATGTTCACTGTTTGACAATTTGTGACAAAAAGGGGGAGAAGAGAAATAGGGGGAGACAGAGATGAGATCATCGAGATAGGGGAGAACGGAAAATGATGATCGTATCACAAAGGGGGAGAACATGGAGAACATGTTAGAGATGCTAAAGATAGGGGGAGACAAAGAAAAAACAAAAGAACCAAAAGGAAAACGGATCAAATGTAGGATTCTAACGTTTGATTTTGTTTGGAGTTTGGTTTTTGCAGAATTACATCACTTTAAGACTCCAAGTCCTAAGTCATAGAGTATGTTTACGACTGTTTGGTTCAAATGTAATTTTGTATTTATTGGATCTTTCACGCAAAAGAAAATCAATGTTTTGGTGATGACATTGAGT
Organism: Tillandsia leiboldiana; assembly: GCA_029204045.2. Taxonomy (NCBI): domain Eukaryota; kingdom Viridiplantae; phylum Streptophyta; class Magnoliopsida; order Poales; family Bromeliaceae; genus Tillandsia; species Tillandsia leiboldiana. The sequence continues at coordinate 10,145 of JAQNDB010004842.1, read as the reverse complement.
TTCGATTTTTTGGTTTAAGATGAGTGTTTTGAGCTTTTATGTATTTTTGGGTTTTGTCACGAAATTGCCAAAGGGGGAGATTGTTACGGCATTTTGGTGTTGGCATATTTCGGAGTCAAGTCAGTGAGTTGAGTCGGAGTCTTAAAGGGATCAAATTGTCAATCAGCAATCAAGACTTAGAAAAGATTCAACAAGAGCTCAAGTTGGCACTCAGTGTCTTGAGTCTTGAAGATTGAAGTTGAAGAATTGTGGATCAGTTACATCAATCTCAAGAAGAAAGTATTCAAGAGGATCAGGTATGTTTACTAAATAATTGTGGTGATCCGAATACTTTCTTATAGTGTAGAAACACTTGGATGAACTTTTAATTGCATAATAATCAAAAACTGGTGTTCGGACTTGTTCAGGATCCGGATCAGAGCCAACGATCCGGATCCCGAAGGTTGGTGCTTCATACAAGACTTCGATCCAGATCCATGCAATTTCTGATCCGGATCCCGAATGTTAAGTTTTCTGATTTGTATGAACGATCCGGATCGGGCAATGCAATCCGGATCCCGAACCCTTGGTTTTCTGGAATCGTCAATCTCGTTACGACGATCCGGATCGCTGTAAATCCGATCCGGATCGCCGTCCTGAAATTTTCCAGATAAGGTATGTTTTTGCTTCTTATCTCTTTCACAAGGTTTCTAACTATAATAGACATTTAGGGTTTCTCAACAACGGTGGGAGCTACGGCCGCTCAATTTACTAAAACTCTTGAGAGCAACCCAGAGGGCTAGGTTTTTATCGATCTTCTTTTAGCCTCTTTTATGTCAATTCGATGGGTCCTTCAAGAACATATTTTGGTCGAATTGATCTAATCTTTGCTTAGAGATTTATTCTACGTTCTTCATGATAATCTAAGCAAAGGATCACATCGAAGTAATATTCTTATCGACTGAGTTGCGTCGTGGATTCGACCGTGGTGCATCGTGGATTCGGTGTGCTAAAGGCGTTTCGTGGATTCGAAGCGTGCGTTCGTGGATTCGAACGTGAGCAGTGGACGGGCAAAACGGTGGAGCGCGAGGTCCAAGAAATTGAAGGAGGGGTTAAATCCGTGGAGACGGTAATCACCTTGTTATTCTTCTTTTCTTAGGGATTGTTATTGCGTGGATATCCAACCGGTCAGCGCAAGGTCCGAAGAAGCTGAAGGAGGGGTTTGAGTCCGTGGAGTCGGTAATCACCTTGTTATTCTTCTATTCTTAGTGGATTGTTATTGCGTGTTGGTCCCGTGGTTTTTTCTCCTGGATTGGAGTTTCCACGTATATCTCGGTGTGCTGTTTTTATTTTCCGCATTGGTTTTTATTTTGCACTGAGATTGAGTTTTTAAGTATTACACCTATTCACCCCCCCTCTAGTTGTTTGATAGTACCTATTTAGATCCTTGTGGATCCTATAAAAACCTACACCGGCGAAGATTAAGGCGGTCCGGGATTGGCCCCGACCGACTAAGTTTCTAAGGTACGTAGTTTTATGGGCTTAGCTGGGTATTATCGTCGGTTTGTGGAAGGCTTTGCAAAGCTCTCCACACCCCTCACTCGCTTGACGCGTAAAGGAGTGAAGTTTATCTGGAGTGAGGACTGTCAGAGGAGCTTTGAGGAGCTGAAGAGTAGACTGATGACCGCTCCTATCCTTTCCCTCCCTGTTATGGGGAAAGGATATGTGATCTACAGCGACGCATCACACAGTGGACTTGGCTGTGTGTTGATGCAGGAAGGGAGGGTAATTGCTTATGCATCGAGACAACTCAAGGAGTATGAGAAGAATTACCCTACCCATGATTTGGAGCTTGCTGCCGTGGTGTTTGCACTGAAGCTTTGGCGCCATTACCTGTATGGGGAGCACTGTGAGATCTATACCGACCACAAGAGCCTAAAGTACCTGTTCACGCAGAAGGAGCTGAATTTGAGGCAACGCAGATGGTTGGAGCTACTAAAGGATTATGATGTGGATATTCTCTACCACCCAGGCAAGGCTAATGTAGTTGCTGATGCATTGAGCAGGAGAGCGGTGCAGAGTTTGTCCATGTTGATCACAGACCAGACACCACTGTTAGAAGAGATGAGGCGACTAGAGATAGAGGTTGTGTCCCCTGGGGTCTCTGCTAGACTGACATCTTTAGTCATGCAGCCCACTCTACTGGACAGGATCAAAGAGAAACAGAGTGATGACCCCCACTTGACCAGGATTAGAGATCAGATCCCGAGCGATCAGTCAGGGAACTTTACGGTGGATGTTTCGGGAGTACTAAGGTACAGGACCGAGTATGTGTGCCAGTGGATGCGGAAATCAGAGAGCATATATTGCGAGAGGCCCATTATACACCTTATACCCTACATCCTGGTGGGACTAAGATGTATAAAGACCTCAAGGCACACTTCTGGTGGAATGGCATGAAAAGGGACATTGGGAGGTTTGTGGCTCAGTGTTTAACTTGCCAACAGGTGAAGGCTGACCATCGAGTGCCAGCTGGCAAGTTACAGAGTCTCCCAATTCCCGAGTGGAAATGGGACCACATTACGATGGATTTTGTGGTCGGATTGCCGAGGGCACAGGGAGGTGCTGATGCTATCTGGGTAGTTGTGGATCGACTTACCAAGTCAGCGCACTTTTTGCCTGTACAAACTACTTGGTCACTCGAGCGACTAGCCCAGTTATATCTAGATGAGATAGTAAGATTACATGGAGTACCAGCCTCCATAGTATCAGATAGAGACCGAGGTTTGTTTTGCGTTTCTAGAGGAGCTTGCAGACAGCCTTGGGGACTCAACTCAGGTTCAGTACAGCTTTTCATCCGCAGACTGATGGGCAGTCAGAGCGGACCATACAGATCTTGGAGGACATGCTGAGGGCTTGCGTCTTGGATTTCGGTGGAGGGTGGATTCGACACTTATCTATGGCTGAGTTCGCGTACAACAATAGCTTTCAAGCGAGCATTCAGATGGCTCCGTTTGAAGCATTGTATGGACGCAAGTGTCGATCACCGCTTTATTGGAGTGACGTGGGCGAGAGGCAGACCTTGGGACCAGATGTATTATTAGAGGCAGAGGAGAAGGTCCGAGTGATTCGAAAGCATCTCCAGACCGCCCAAGCCGACAAAGGAGTTATGCCAATGTTCGGCGACGAGACTTAGAGTTTCAGGTTGGAGATCATGTATTTCTGAAGTCTCACCGTCCAAAGGAATCAGGAGGTTCGGCATTCGTGGGAAACTTAGCCCCCGATATATTGGACCCTTTGAGGTATTGGAACGTATCGGGCCAGTCGCCTACCGACTTGCACTTCCTCCGAGACTTGCCGGTGTCCACGATGTATTCCATGTTTCTACTCTGAGGAGATATGTCTTCGACCCGTCGCACGTCATCGACTTCACACCGCTTGAGATCAGCGAGGATTTGAGGTATGAGGAGCGCCCACTGCGGATTCTGGATCGAGAGGTGAGAGAATTGCGCAGTCGGACAATTCCCTATGTGAAGATCCTTTGGAGCAATCATGACGAGCGCGAAGCTACGTGGGAGCTCGAGTCAGAGATGAGGGATACCCACCCCTACTTATTTGAGACATCGGACTGAGGTATGATTCTCGTTTCGAGGACGAAACTCTTTTTAGTGGGGAGGATGTGATGATCCGGATTTCCCCAGTAACTGTTGTAGCCTTAACAGTGACAATAGAAGGCTTATATGGTGTAATGGAGCTTGTAGTGACGAAATTGGACCTCAGAAATGGATCCGGCGCAAAAAACGGAGCAAGTGGGCTTTTCCGGGGACTTTCGGCAAAATTTCGGATGAGAATTTGAAGAATCGGACGGCGGATTTGGACTCAGCGCGCGAAAACGATCAAAATGGCATATTTACTTTATTTTTTCGACACTGGGGTACTGTTCATGCCGGAATTACTGTTCCGGCCGCCGGAAACACTGTTCCGGCGACCGGCGGCAGGCGGCAGACGGCGGCGCACGGCGGAGCAAGGCGGCGCAGGGGCGGAGCAGGGCCGCGGGCAGGCGCGGGCAGGCGCACAGGCACGGGGTCCACAGAATAGTCGTGCACCGGGAGCACCGAAGATTCCGGATGCCACGTGTCAGCTCCTGATTGGCTGGACGGCGTCAAGGGAGGCGGCTGGCGTGTGACACGTGGCATCACCCCATTGGCCGACAGGATCCGGAAGACCCGTCGCGTGGACCGGGCTCGTGCGCCCCGTGGACCACGTGGGACACGTGGCGGCTGTTCATTGGCGGGCGCACGGCCGCCCACGTGTGCCGGGCGCGTGAGAAACGTGGGCGGCGGGGGACACGTGGCGCGTTTTCATTGGTTGTACGGATGTTTCCTGTTTTGTGAGGTGTGGCGCTGTCTGATTGGCTATTTTCGGTGTTTCGTGTTCGGGCCGGATTCTTTGTGGAGCCCGAATAGTAAATTGGTCCATTATAAATACCCTCCCTCTCTCTTTGCAAATTCCGAGTTTTAGAGAGAGAAAATGAGAGTGAGCCCTTAATGAAAGATTTTCATTTCTCTGTCCTCTATCTACCATAGAAATTTCAGAATTTTTGAAGTTCCCGACAGAGAGATATCTGCAACGCATTACGCTCTGACGTTTCTCCTTTTTCGGCCCGTTATCGTCGGAGTTCAGTCGGAAATTCCTGTGCGCTAACCAGGAGGAATTTTTGAACGATTTGTGCGACAGCGCGACCATAAGAGGTAAGGCTTCATTTTCCGTGTTGATCAGTTCACCTCATTTCGCACTTTTGGCACAGTTCCCGAGGCATCTTTGACCCTCCTTTTTGCTGTGGTACTTTCTGGACAGCAGTAACTTCTCCGAATTATATCTGGAGCTAGGAGCATCGGATTAAGGCGTTTAAGTAGTCGATTTCGATCTACTCGTCGCGCGGAACGCAACCGTAATTTTTTCTGGATTTTTCAGAGCACTGTACAGAGGTGAAAATCCCTTCTTTTGTGCTGTTTGGAAAAACAGCAAAGGCTGTATTTTTGGGATCTGTGTTTACTCTGGGTGTGTTATTCTGTACAGTTGTGCACTGTTCTTGACGAGTTGCGGGTATAGAGGACTGTGGACAGTAAGGAGACCTTTCTGGGTGTGGATCACGCTTTTCGAGGTGGGTGGTTGTTGCTTACCTCACTTCTGACTATCTCACTAGGAGTATTAGAGATCCCCTATTTTAAACTGGTAATCGGTATTTTAATTGTGAATTGCATGAGTAAACCCCACAATTATATGACGCTTATTTATATTAAATTGGGACACTATTGTTGGGACAAAGGCTATATCATAATCTTGCATGCAAAATGACTTACTATGTTGGGACATTTAAGCCATCCTTTTCTAAATAAATATCAAACACTTTTCTTCAGTTTTAAAAGAGGACAATTGCATGCTTGTATGGACATCTAGATAGGCCACTATTTATTGCTACACTATTATTGGGACTTGACTTAGGAGAGACCATGTTTTATTATTCTCCTTTGCATTCAGATGCATGTTGCTCAAGTTTGAGCAGGGTTTTGGGGTAGTGTAGTTGAGGCCATCGAGTCTGGGACAGGTTAGACTCGATTATGGGTTGTGGGGCTTGTGGTATCCGCGGACATCAGGCGGTTGGCCAGATGTTGATTACTTTATCAGGCTTTAGACTTATGGGTATTGCGGCAACCGCAGACATTAGGCGGTTGACCGGATGTCGATCTTTGCATCAGATTGGGGATCGGGCTTTTTGCTAGTGGATGGAGTTTCCCACTTATTGAGTACTATTGCATCAGATTGGGTATCAGCTTTTCTTTAGTGGATGGGTTTTCCCACTTTGATCAGAGTCATGATCAGTCCTGCTGTTTTATGATACTTATGATTACTGGTTACTGAGATACTTTACTCGTGTGGGTCGCTCCCCTCGAGTGCCACTCCGGAGTGCACGACAGGCAGGTTTGAGTCCTTGAGACTCCTTTTTACATCGGTGTTATGCGTGGGCTGGCATACCCGATACGGCAGGCACAGCAGGCAGTACCAGTTTTACTGGTGATTAGATTGGGTTTATCCAGGCAGTCATTTCCTTCGGCATGGCATTTAGAGGCATAGTAGTGGTAGTTTCCTCTTTATCAGCAGCCTTTATAGCTTACCACTGTCCTTTCCTTTTGCCTCTAGTAGTCCTAGTGGGTGCGTCAGCATTTGAGGTTTTACCCACTAGGGGAGGCTACTGGTTTATCTAGTAGTTCTCACCCCCATTGTTGTTTCCTGTCTCTTCTTCTTTGTGTTGCAGAGTCGTCTGCAGGAGCTGCTAGGCCATCGGCAGCTGATCGAGGTAAGGGGATCGCTGAATAGATAGATCTCCTGTGAGATTGAGTTGTTGTTAGACAGATGTTGTACCCTTTACTCAGACTGATGTATTTTTCTTATTTTGGGTCTGGCTTTGGCCAGCAGGTTGTACTATTTTGGTGAGTTGAGAGATTATTGTATTTATTACAGCTTTATTATTATTCCAGTCTGAGATACTATGTGGTTCTTCTATTTCAGCTCTGTATTATGCTCTTTTATTGTTTATATTATACCTGAGCAGGTTACCAGCGCTTCGTGTACGCGGGAAATTCCGTGTGCACGGCGGATCTGTAGACGGACCCGGGTTCTGGTTTACACCCGGGGCGTGACAATCGTCGTCCTGAAAATTTCCAGATAAGGTAAGTTTTGATTCTTATCTCTTTCCAAAGGTTTCTAAACTATAAATAGACATTTAGGGTTTCTCAAAAATGTGGGGAGCACGGCCGATCAATTGATAAAACACTTGAGAGCAACCCTAGAGGCTAGGTTTTTATCGTTCTTCTTTATAGCCTCTTTTAGGTCAATTCGACGGTTCTGTCAAGAACATATCTTTTATCGAATGATCTAATCTTTGCTTAGAGATTTTTCCCATGGATCTTCATTGATAATCTAAGCAAAGGATCACCATCGAATCCAATATTCTTACCGGCTGAGTTTGCGTCGGGGATTCGACGTGGCATCGTGGATTCGGTGTGCTAAAGGCGTTTCGTGGATTCGAAACGTGTGCTCGTGGATTCGAGTGGTGTTCGTGGATTCGAACGTGTGCAGTGGACGTGCAATTGTTGGAGCGCAAGGTCCGAAGAAGTTGAAGGAGGGGTTAAATCCGTGGAGACGGTAATCACCTTGTTATTCTTCTTTTCTTAGTGGATTGTTATTGCGTGGGCATCCATTCGGTGAGCGCAAGGTCCGAAGAAGCTGAAGGAGGGTTTGAGTCCGTGGAGTCGGTAATCACCTTGTTATTCTTCTATTCTTAGTGGATTGTTATTGCGTGTTGGTCCCGTGGTTTTTCTCCTGGATTGGAGTTTCCACGTATATCTTGGTGTGCTGTTTTTATTTTCCGCATTAGTTTTTATTTTTCACTGAGATTTGGTTTTATAAGTATTACACCTATTCACCCCCCTCTAGTTGTTTGATAGTACCTATTTAGATCCTTGTGGATCCTATAAAACCTACACAAAATTGATGTTCTTTTGTATGTATCATTATAGCCCAAAAAAAAGGGAAAAAAAAAAACACAGAAAACAAATGTGTAAATTAATTAGAAAAAAGTGTGAATTAAGTAAACAAAATATGTAATTGATTGAGACAAAACATGAATATTCAAGAAGAACTTAAGTTAAGAGTAATAACAATCTTTCGAGTTTGGCACAATTTAGAAAACTTAAGTTAAGAATATCGAAACCCCAACTCAATCAAAGGCACATATTTCAAAGATAACATGTATAGAAGTATAGGAATTATCATTTATGATGAGAAAATTTGAAAACCCAACTCAATCAAAGTCATATATTTCAAAATTGATGATCATCGGAAACAATATGGTATTCACTTCAGTTTTCTAACTTGAACCTTTCGAGTTCATCTGTACATACATAAACCTAAGGTTAAGTACATTCAAAGTTTCGAGTTTAGCCTCACATACATAAACTGAAGTAAGTATCATCACATATATGCTCTAAAACTGCGGAAAAAAAAAAGCAACATGCAAATCACATTGAAGCAAAAACTAATTGAGAAGTAACCCTTTTTTGAGAACTAAGACTCTAAAAAGGTATTTACTCCTCAAATTTTTTCCCTTCCCACAATAGGAAACACAAAGAAATGGTAGGTTTAAAAACAAAAAGTCCAATAGCCGTAGAGAGGATGAAAGCCCAACAATAACTTAGTATATATAGGATATACCAAACAAAAGGATAACTATAGTTTTCCAACTTATACTTTCATTTTTAGAAGCTATTATTTTTAACTTATTAATCAAATACGTGTTAAAATGTGGAACAATATGATATTACTTGAAATGCTAATTTGACATCAATTTGTCCATTACTGATTTTTCATCATGCTAATAAATAAATGCCAACATGTGAAACATATGATATTCAGTTTAGCTTTCTAATTTGAGTCTTGGAGTTCATCTTCTACGTACAAAAACTTAAAATAACACCTTCGAAACTCAAAGTTCATCTTTTAAGGTAAGTACCTTCGAAACTTGTTACAATTTCAGAAATTTAACCTCATCATCTCTTGGATTTTGTAAATCCATTTTTCTAAACTGCAACTTTTGGAGTTTATCTTTACATTCATGACCTACTCAACTCCAACTTCAATTATCGGCGTTTTGCACATTGTCCTTTCATTAACTTGCTTTTTTGAAAGATTAATATACCTGTCGAGACTAATACCTGTAGCTAACTTCATATTACCTTCAATCCACAACTTAGGAAACCCAAGGTAAAAATCTTTTGAGCTTGCCACAACTTAGGAAATTGAAGTTAATAATGTCGAAAATCCAACTCAATCAAAGGCATATATTTCAAAGATGACATGTAGAGAAGTATAGGAATTAACATTTATGATGAAACAATTTGAAACCCAACTCAATCAAAGTTATATATTTCAAAATTGATAACCACAGGAAACAATATGGTATTCACTACAGCTTTCTAACTTGAACCTTTCGAGTTCATCTCCACAAACATAAACTTAAGGTTAAGTATCTTCAAAGTTTGAAGTTTAGCCCGCATACATAAACTGAAGTAAACATCATCACATATATGCTCTAAAACTGGAAAAAAAGGAAGCAACATGCAAATCACACGGAAGCAAACATTAATGAGAAGTAAACCTTTATTGAGAACTAAAACTCTAAGAGGTATTTACTCTCTAATTTTTTCCTTTCACACAATATGAAACACAAAGAGATGGTAGGTTATAGAATAAAAAAGTCCAATAATCGTAAAGAGAATGAAAGTCCAACACTAACTTACTATATATAGGATATAACAAACAAAAACATAGCTATAGTTTTCAATTATTCTTTGATTTTTGGAAGCCATTATTTTTACCTGTAATCAAATACGTGTTAAAATGTGGAACAATATCATATTATTGAAATGCTAGCTTGACATCAATTTGTCCATTTCTGATTTTTCATGATGCTAATTAAATGAATGCCAACATGTGAAACAATATGACATTCAGTTTAGCTTTCTACTTGAGCCTTTGGAGTTCATCTTTACGTACATAAACTTAAGATAACCACCTTCGAAGCTTAGAGTTCATCTTGACATACATAAACTTAAGGTAAGTACCTTTGACACTTGTTACAATTCAAGAAATTGAATCTAATTATCTCTTGAATTTTATAAGTCCATTTTCTAAACTGGACCTTTTGGAGCTTGTCTTTACATCCATGGCCTACTTAAGTTCAACTTTTACTTAATTGGAGTTTTGCAAGTTGTCGTTTCATTAACTTAGTTTTTTGGAAGATTAATATAATATTTGTGCTCATTAATATATATGTTTCCCTCGAAGTAATACTGTAGTTACTTCATGTTAAGTTCAAGATACAACTTAGGAGATCCAAGATAACGACCTTTGGAGCTTGCCACAATTAAGTTATATAACCTCGAAAACCCAACTCAATCAAAGTCATATATTTCAAAGATGGTATGTAGAAAAGTATAGGAATTATCATATCCGATGAAAAATATTTGAAAACCCAACAATCAAAGACATACTTTTCAAAATTGATGAACACGGGAAGAACTACCAGACAACAAAATTTAAAAACC
>JAQNDB010004841.1:0-22054 GCA_029204045.2 Tillandsia leiboldiana | reverse complement strand
GTAAAGGAATTGTAATAATTTTATTTGCAAGTCAGAGATGTAAAGTGTAATAAAGTAATGCAGTGGTGTCACTCTTGTGCTTTCATTTCCGCATTAACTGTTGTTATTGAATGAAAGTTTTAAATTTGTAGTGATATTAGTACTGTGCTATTGAGCTTCCGCATACACTTGTTGTGTTATTTTGGATGTACCGTTCCTTTCAGGTAGGAAAAGAGGTCTTACCCGATTGGCGGGTCCGTTGGCGTGCCCGAACCGTAAAAATTGGCGGACTCGGGGCGTGACACAAGCTCCTCTATTAATTAGCACCATTGCCACGTAGCATCTTCTTCCCTGTTTCAAAACAGAGGAATTAAGCCTCAAGCAGAGGAAAGGAAAATGGGGGGAGAAGGAGTTGAAGAAGTGGTTTTGAGGGAATTAAAATAGGGAAATGAGAGAGGTGAGGAAGTGCTCGAGTGTGGACCTACCGTCGGAAGCCGAGCGGAGCGCCGCGCGCGTCGAGCCTCATGGAGGGTGTGCAATTTTTTTTTAGTGAGAGAGTGTGTCACGCCCGGGGTCGAACTGCGACCCGGGCTCGCCAACAGATCCGCCGTCGATACGGGAAGCCCCGCACCGACGAAGCGTCTAACCTGCAAAAGATGAACTACAGCTATACAGATATCAGAGCGAAAATAAAAAGCTGCAGGAAAAACTAAAATCCATCACTGTACAACTGAAAATAATACAATATCCATCTCCCAAATACGATCGTGTGAAAAGTCCTCTGATACAAAACTCAAAAGGGAGATAACGACAATAAATACATCAGTGTACAAGCTCTCAATACAACCATATCCTCACTACATCAGTCTCTCAAACTGTAAAATAAAATACAACTCTATACCTCACAACAAAGGTCTCTCAACAAGAAACTCTCATATATAAAAGGGTACATCTACCACACTCTAAGGGAACTATACTGGTAGGGAACTATCACGCGACTCCAGTCCTCGGTCCGTCAAGCCAGCTGGGCAGGAATGGAAGAAAAGCCTCAGCAACCTGTCACCGACAGAGGGTGTGAGAACTACATCCTACCGTAGTTCTCAGTGGGTACCGTCTCCAAGACCCACGGTCTGCCCACTAAGTCTATAGAGGCATAAGATAACAGAAAAAGACTGGGATAGGAAAACAAAGCTGGATAAGCATCAACAGCTATCATGCCTCTATCTACTATGCTCAAGGGGAAAAAACACAGATGATGGTATGCAACCACTCACTACTGACAATATGTCAAGTACAATGCTCAAAGGAAACTCACTAAGAACATGATATGCATACTCTCTCACAGTAACCCAAATCTCAGTGACTGCCACATAGGGTCGAGTCAAGCCTGCGCCAAACCTACTGCCACTACGCCCAAACAGGACTTGGTCTTACGTAGGGTGTCCCACATGGACTAACTCAATCTCAATCAAACTCTAGTGTATCAACAGTCGCATCATCGCAGTCTCGTCAGGCTCGGTATCATCATCGCACCCGGGGCAATAGCTCGAGGGGAGCGACCCCACCGAACTCAAGTATCTCAGTATCTCATAACTGGCATAGAATGCCAGGCTCAGCAGGCTATAATCCTCGATCAAACAGATCGGTACTCAATGCTCAACTAGCATAACTCAGTCGGAGAAAGACTCCACGACTCGATCTCACAACACTAACCACTAAAAGAAGGTACAACACAGCTGGGACCGCCGTCACTCCAAACGGCTCCCAAAAAGACACCCCACTCATAGGCGAGAAGAACCGACTGACGCAGCAAAGGTCCGAGAATCCGTTAGGCCGGTGCCTAGAACCCCAATCAAACAAGAACAGACTCTAGGCTCAGCCTATCGACGTTCTCGATCCTTTACCGTTAAGGGATTCGGCCCCTCTCGGTTAAAGTGGGAAACCAACTCAACACACCAAACTCACGGGCTGGAGACGCTCAACAGCCCGAACCACGAAGGGTCCGAAAACCCGGGAAACTAATACCTACGACCCCAATCAAACAAGAACAGGCTATAGGCGTAGCCTCCCGTTGTTTTCGACCCAAGAATGAAATCAACCCTTAGAACCCAGATCACTCACCCGGTCGGGGTGAGAAAATTTAGGAGAAAAGATGACCTTTATTATAAAATATCATTTCCACTCAACCCCCTTGGGGTGAGGATAAAATTGCCCCTTTTTGAAAACTGTCTTGAATTGAGAAAACCAATTTTTATAGATTTCAGTTCTTGAAAAAAATCAGTTAAAAACAAAGTTATTTTTCGAACTCCCAAGGGTTGATGCCGACGCCCAATCAAACAAGAACAGGCTCTGACGCCCCAAGAAATTCGGAAAGAAAAATACTAGTTTACCAAAATCATGAGTGTCCAAAAACATTCTGGGTTCAAGGTCCTGATAACACACGTGCGCCACGATCGCAACATGATGGCGAAGACTAAAACAGGGAAATACCAAAGATCCGGGACCACCGTTTACCCAAAACGGTTCCCAAAACACTAACACTGGCCTAACACAGCTACCAGACCCCACTCAGCCCCCAGGCCCGAGTGCAAACACACGTCCCACAATGTCCTGACCACTCGGCCACTACTTGGGCGAGGAACTCTATGTCCAGAAAGGAATGCAATGTGTGGAATGTCTAAAGCATAAAAGAACCTAGCCCAGATTAAGGTTCTCTATTGGTCTGGTTACACATGCAACATATGACGGGGGTGCAAGTCAAAGTTCCAATGAAACACTTAAACTAGCATGCAAAATCCTATCATAATAGAATTAGAGAGAAGTCCGCAGACTTGGAGATAAAAACCAACCCACCTCGGTAAGCCACAATTGCTCGTAGACACTTGCAATTGGCCTCCACGTGATTACTTGCCTCCATCGGAGTCCGCACGCAAAACGGAGCACGGTGCCGGAGTCTGCACGCAAAACGGAATCCGCACGCAAAACGATGCACACCGCCGGAGTCCGCACGCAAAACGGAGCACGGTGCCTAAACCTGCACGCAAAACGGAGTCCGCATGCAAAACGGTGCACCGTGCCGAAACCCGCGCGCAAAACGGAGTCCGCACGCAAAACGGTGCACACCGCCGGAGTCCGCACGCAAAACGGGCACGGTGTTGGTTTTGTATAATTGGATCCAAATAGAGGAAAAAAACACCGAGAGGGGGTGAATAGGTGTAAACAATAAACACTCAAAAATCTTTGCGATATAAAACCCAATGCGAAAAAATAAATAACACGCAGAGATTTTTACGTGGAAAACTCCAAACCGGAGTAAAAAACCACGGGACCGATAACACGGTGAAATCCACTAGAATTAAACACGTACAAGGTGATATACCATACTCACAGACGACTCAACCTTTTCCATACGCTCCTAGTTGATCTTCTCCGCTCGCTCCACGACGCTTCTCGAATCCACGATCTGCGTCCAACGCCGAATCCACGACGTCCGACCGAATCCACGGTCTTCACCCAGTAGCACGCTTCGAATCCACGAACGTACCTCGCTCTGAATCCACGAGAGCGGTAGCACCTTGAATCCACAAGGCCACGCGAGTCCACGCGCCGATTTTGGGAAAATCGTTATTTTTGGGTGGTGATGATCCGCCGAATACTTAGATTAGAAATAGATCGGAAATACCGTCTAAGTATTCATTGATTTGATTCTACTCAAAATGTGAGTATGAAAACCTAGAATCAAATCAATCAATATAGATGAAGAAACATAAGATTTAATCTATTGATTTCCTTTCTTCTCTATTTGTGGATCTATCTAATTCGGTCGTTTTTTTCCCTTTATCGTGGGTTACCCTAAAAGATGAATTAAAGGGTCTATATATAGGTTAGAAACCATTGGAAGAGGATAAGAATCAAAAACTAACCTTTTCTGGAATTTTTCAGGACGGCGATCCGGATCAAACTTCGGCGATCCGGATTGCAGTAGCGAGACAGACAGTTTCCAGAAAAACAAGGTTCGGGATCCGGATCGAAGTGCCTGATCCGGATCGTTCATACAATTCACCAAACACCAACGTTCGGGATCCGGATTGAGATGCCTGATCCGGATCGTTCAAATAAAATGGTAAAACCAGTGTTCGGGATCCGGATCAAAGGAGGCTACGATCCGGATTGAACTTGTGTATGAACGAACACCCTTCGGGATCCGGATTGGAAAGTCTGATCCGGATCCTGAACATGTCCCATGTCCAGTTTTTGATTTTTATGCAATTAGAAATTCATCCAAGTGTTTCTACACTATAGGAAGTATTCGGATCACCAAAAATAATTAGTTAAACATACCTGATCCTTTTGAATTCTTCTTTCTTGAGATTGAGTTAAATGATCCAACTTTCTTTATCTTCAATCTTCAAGACTTAACCGAATTCACGAAATACGCCAACTCAAATTCCGTAACAATCTCCCCCTTTGGCGGTTTCGTGATAAAACACAAATCCACTCAAGAAAATTCAAAAAGATATTTTTGTTGCTATCACCATACAACAAAAATTTATAATAGAGATCCAAAATAAAATAGATACATGAGTTAAACTCCTAAAACAGACTCTAGACTTAGACATCTGTACTCTCTGCAAAAGAAATCATTCTTGACAAAAGAAATCGTTAGATACCTCAAGAATTTTATATCATTCAAAAACCACATACAGAGATGAAGTTTATACTCATTTATACTTACCATGACATTTATACATTCAGATATGTAATTTGATCATAGTTAAAACACCAACATATCTTCTATGCAATCAAAATCCAAATGTCACAAAATTGTTAGTGAACATCAACTTGTTAGTTATATTACATGCCCAAATAGTTAGCAAATAGTTAGTCGAGGCATGCGTGCAATCACAAAAGAAAACCAAAAGTTGAAGTTCTACTTACCTTCATGGTCACAACTGGACAATCGAAGCAATCGATCATAGTTTCATTGTTCAAACTGTTCTAATAATCTCCCCCCCTTTTTGTCACAAAGTTAGCCAAAATTACAAAATAGAAAGAAAAGTTAACAAGTTCAAGAACCAAGACTGTGAGAATTAAAACTAAAAATTAAAACTTAAAACCTGCACAAGAAAAAGGTTAAAAATCTGCACAAGAAAAAGATTAGAAGGATGGGGATTACTCAGAATCATCTGAACTGATGCAGCCGAGTATTTGGAAGATTTTCTTTAATCGTTTGTTCATCGATGACTGGTTCTTGTGACCTTTTTTATTTCTTCCTTTACTTCAATCAGTTCATTCGATATGCGTTCTTGCTCGTTGGAGAGCCGTTGCTGTTCTTTATAAATGGAGGTAACCGATGCATCATCATCGGATGTCGATGGAGGTGCTTGTTGTGCTGCATGTGCTGGTTGGACTGGAGGTTGTTGTGCTGCATGTGCTGCTCGTGCTGCTGGTGCAGAGGTTGTTGCTTGTTGTTGTGCTCTTCGTCGGTGAGGAGGTGATGGGGGCTCATCTTGTTTTGTTCAGAGAGACTTTACAATAGTTGTTTCATTGATCGTTCCTAGACTGTGCATGTAGGAACTCGCACTTGTGTCAGCTTTAAATTTTCGAAGAATGCGCATAATGATCATTGGATAGGTGTCACGCCCCGGGTGTGAAACCAAAACCCGGGCCCGTCCACAGATCCGCCGTGCACATGGTATTTTCCGTGTACACGAAGCGCCAGTAACCTGCTCAGATATAAGAGATATAATAAAAGAGCAATAAAAACAGAGCTGAACTAAAACTAATGCATCTCAGACTGAAGCTAGAAATAAAATATAATACATCTGTACATAAATGATACAGCAGTCTCTCCCAGCTCACAAAATAAATACAACCTGCTGGCGAAAGCCAGTCCAAAAGTGAAAGTACTACCGTCTGAGGAAACATGGGTACAACCAACAGTCCAGCTAACGTGCTCATCCTGCCATCGGGATCTATCTACTCAGCCGTCCTCCTCTTCCCTCTACCCGCCACTGTAAGCCCGTAGCACCCGCAGAAGACACTGCAAAACAAGGGAGAAGAAAAAGAGAAAAGAAGAATGGGGGTGAGACTACTAGTAAACCAGTAGCCTCCCCTAGTGGGTAAAACCTCAACTCTGACACGGCCACTAGGTCTACCAGAGGCAAAAGGAATAAAGGTGGTATGCAATGAGTATGACTCCTGATGAAAAGCTACCACTAGAATGCCTCTAAAAACTAAGCTAAAAGAATAGCTGAATGTATGCATCAGAATACAAATACCTGCCTGAATAAACCCAATCTGACCACCAGTAAACACTGGTACTGCCTGCTCTGCCTGCCAAATCGGGTATGCCAGCCTACGCATAACACCGATATGGGATGAGAGTCTCGAAGACTCGATGTCTGAAAACCGCACACTCCGGAGTGGCACTCGAGGGGAGCGACCCACACGAGTCAAGTGCCTCAGTAACAAGTATCAAAGTCAGCAGGACCGGATCATGACTATGACCAAAGTGGGAAAATCCATCCACTAAAGGGAGACCCGATCTCAACCTGATGCAATATAACAAATAGTGGGAAACTCCATCCACTAGAGACCTGATACCCCAATCTGATGGAAGAGCAACCTCCGGTCAACCGCCCAAGGTCCGCGGTTGCCGCAATACCCTGCCATCAAGCCTGCCTGTCCCAAAACCCAAGATCCTGACTACACTATCCCCAAACCCCCTGCTCGCGCACAAGCTACAAATACCCTGAGCCTCAAATGAAAGGAGAAAAGAATAATAAAAAGGTTTCTCCTATGTCAATTCCAGCATGATAGTGTAGCAGAAAAAGGTGGCCTATCTAGGTGACCATACAAGCATGCAAATGTCCCAAGATGATATAAAGATAAACAGATGTCGATAACCTTCATAATGTCAGAGCATGTAGAGAACAGTATGAGAATAGTAAATATGAGATAGCCTGTGCCTGCCTATGCCACATACCCAAAGCCCACAAATCATTGATTAGCCTTATCCTTTAACATGACGCTGCTGTTCTACAATCATAATCCCCAATCAAGCAAGTTCTAACAATATCTGTTTAATCACAATAAGCCTGCCATTGCCACACATAAAGTGCATTTATCCTTTTAATCAAAGAAGCTACTCAAATGCCTAGCGGGTAATCAAAAGAAGAAGGGTTAACAACCACACCCATAATGACAATCCTGACCCAGATCCGACATCCGGTCAACCGCCTACTATCCGCAATAGCCGCAAAACCCCAAAAGCTAAAATCCAAGCCCCGACTACACTATGCCGATCCCTGCTCAAACCCGAGCAACAAATAGCCGCCTGCCTAAGGAATAGGGGAAGAAGAGACAATAGGGTTCCTCCTAAGTCAGTCCCAACATATAGTGTAGCGATCAGAAATGGTCTAACTAGATATCCCTGAAATCAAGCCTATCTCCTCATGGAAGAAAGAAGGGGAGTGACAAATAGTGGTTCACCATGTGTACCAAGTAATAACTCCACCTGGGTGTAATCATCATGCTAAACCATAATCCAATCACACATGTCCATAACCTGCTAATCACCCTCACATGAATCATCCACCTATGCCTGTCCAAAAATCCTCAAGTGGTACCCTCCCACAAGACGCCTCACAATATCACAATATGAAAGTACATCCCCCTCCCTCATGCAAGGTTAAATGCTAAAACGATGTCCATGAAGCATGTATAAGTTCCAACATGTCAAGTTTCCAATATAATGTTTTCCATATGATAGGCTCACAATTATCCAGTTAAGCATGCATGTCCATTAGGTGACCATTCAACATGTTCAATAAAGGGGATCACTCTAATAATCCTAGTGGGTACATCAGAAAAGAGGAGTAAAGCAACCACCCACCTGGAATTGCGCAACCCAAGGCTGTCCAATATCTCTTTTTCACACCACAAGTCGAAACAGATAAGCCGCCCGCGATCACTGTTCACAATTACCCCAAAACATGCAATTAAACATACAATTATCCTCAAAACATGCTATTCCAGTAATCAGTCCAGAGTTGAGCCTTTTTCACCTGCGAGTTGAGCACAAAAAATTCCCAAAAATATACCGTCGCGATCCTCGCGACGAGCCGGTCGAAACGAGTACCTGCACGCTCAAATCCGAGTTTCCTACACTGAGATATAAATTCAGCAAGGGGACTATCCCAAAGAACTCTGTACTGTAAATTTCAGCACCAAATACTGAAAATAATGCCTTTTTCACCTTCGGGGAAAATCCAGAAAAATCCACGAAAATTTGAGGATGTTCCTTGCGATGTGTAGATGCAAAATTCCTTTTGAATCACCTCAATCCGATGTCCGGTTGCGGAGATATCGCTGAAAGATCGAACTGCTGTCCAAAACTCCATCACAGCAAATGGTGTCACAGTAAACTCAGGAAAACTCCTCGAAAAACGTCAAACGAGGGGAAACAGGAAATACCAATATTAAAGCTCTGTCAGTCGCCGTTCCAATGGCGGAAGAATCGCCGGAAAATGTGATCGGGGTAGGCCGGAAGAGCTCTCGCATTGAAATGCGACGAAAGGGATACACCGATGAAGGAACATCGCGCCGTGCCGGAGAAATGGAAATCTCGTAATCCGTGCCGCCCAAAAATCCGAAACTTCACAGGATGCTTCCTCTCTTCTTGATGAAGATTTCATCTTCTCACTCCTCGAGAAGATGAAGCCTCTAAGGTGGTGAAAAATGCCTTGAATGAGCCTCGGATGGAGATAATAGGAAAAACCAGAAAAATCTTTTCCATTAATTCCCTCTGTGTCCCGCCGAACAGGAAACACCAAAACTGTCCACTAAAATGCTGCCACGTGTCCACAGAACACAAAACACCAACTACATCCAATCCAGCTGCGACACGTGGCCCCCGACCGCGCCTGCCCGCGCGCCCAGACGCGCCTGCTGCCCCTTCTGCCCGCACAGTTGACCAACCAATGGGGGATTGCCACGTGTCATGCCTCTGCCTAGTGAACCCGGTGCACGAAATTCTGTGGACCGAACCAATAGAAACCTGCCACGTGTCCAAGCCCGGTGCACCATAAACCATGAGCCATCCCGAATACTGCGTAGACCAACCGCCGTGAGCCGACCTCTAGGATGATGCCACGTGTCCCCCGCCTCGGTGCACGCCGGCCGCGTGGACCGCCCGCCTGCCCGCGCGCCCGCGCGCTGCCCGCGCCCTGCCCGCCGCGCCGCTCGCCGCCGCTTGCCGCCTGCCCGAGGCCGCGCCGCCGCCGCCGCCGCCGCCGCCTGCCGCCGGCGATCGCCGGAGTTACTGTTCCGGCAGTGAACAGTACCCGAGCACCAAAAATACAAGTGGGTAGTCCGTTTTGACCGTTTTCGCGCGCTGAATCCGAATTTGACGTCTGTTTCGCCAAATTCCATCCGATAAATCGCCGGAGGCTCCCGGAAAGGCGTTTTCAATCCGAATTTCGTGCCGAGTCCAAATTTGATATCCGATTTGCGCGAAAACACCTCTAAACATCCGACGGGGTCCCCCTGATCACCCACGTGATCCATTTTAAGCCCGAAGTTCATCACTTGAGTCCAAATTGGCGCACGAACACCGCCGACATGCCCCGTAGGCCTCCAGAAGCTGCCGATCACACTGTAACAGCCCTGTAGAATTCCGGATCATCACATCCTCCCCCACTAAAAGAAAGTTTCGTCCTCGAAACTAAAGCAACTCTCAAGGAGTCTCAGAAACCAGGGGTAAGTACTCAACACCGCCGTCTCCCGCTCTCCAGTCGCCTATCACTCCCCGTGATTACTCCTCAGCAACAACAACAGCAACAACCAGTACGGCATAGCCCGATTGCGCAATTCCCTCATCTCACGAGCCGGAATTCGCAACGAGCGTCCCTCGTACTCCAAACTCTCGCAGGGCTCCAAAGAAGTGAGTCAATCACGGGCGAGGAGTCCAAAACATAACACTCCTGAGCTGAGACGCAGGAAAACCTCAGGGACTCCATCAAAAGCCTGGGGGAAAAGAACGAACAGCCAGTGCAACACGCACTAAAATCACCCTCTAGAGCCAACTCGACCAGGGCGACCCGAAACACCTCTACACAAGCACCCGCACAGGAAAGGGGCCCTAACAAGCAGGGGTTCTCACTCGGTCACTGTCTGATACCAACTTAATCTGTCAAAACCAGACCACACGAGTAGATTGCTCAGCCGCAGCCTATCCTCAAAAGGGATCCCCTGGGACACAATCTCAAGCCCTGTACACCACCATGGTCCCACACAGCGCCAGCTATGGAACCGTCAAACTCAACTCCCAATTTAGCTCTTCTGCTTTAGGTATCCGCCACCACAGTGGCCCGGTCGGGGTGATCCTGGATGCTCATCAAAATCCAATGGTAGCTCCATAGCCACTATGGGAGGTATCACTATCACTCGCAAGTCCATCTTCCTCCGCTGACCATACTAAAATCGGCGCTGGTACCCATCTTACCATCCGCTCGTCAAACTCTGCTGGCACCATCCGGTCCAAAAGCTCCTCACCTCAAAAGTAACTGTCGATCTCGGCCCATCTCAAATAGCATTTAATTTGACCGGACTTCCACCGCCGCCCCTGCGGCTAAATACGTAATCCAGGAAGATGTGCTCTCAAAGCTAAAACTTGTACCAAAACCATTTGGCATAAAACTTTATCCTCACAGACCTTGCCACAGCATCTACAATTGCTCCTCAAACTCTAGATCACTCAGGGAGGGGTAAAAGCCAAGATATCCCTGAAAAATGCCACTATCAATCCGTTCAAGCCCAACTGGAACACAAAATTCCTCAATCTTAAAGGCAACAAGGCATTAGTCATTCCATTGGCCTCACTGTACTCATAATGCCCCTAGCGTGTCCTGAACGCCATCTTGGCGAAATACTCAGCTGTAATTCCAAATTGGTGCAGGCATCATAATCGATCAACTGCCGGAGTATAACTCCATCCAAAAGGTCCTAAATAATACCTGGACCTGCCAGGGCTCCAATCACAAAGGGCTCTCACAGTCGTGTATCAACGACGCGGCACTAGGTCAAACAAACCCTCTATCCATCAGGTCCACGCACCTATGCCCACAACTCTCACAGCACTACAAATGATATATAACGAGGTGCTATCGAGGTAGGCGTGGTTCCCAGAACCACGTCAATCGAAATCACAATTTCCCTAACCGGCGGCATCATCATCAGCTCAGGTGGAATCACACCCGGGATCTCACGGCAACAAGAATATCCTTACGTCCCGGTGCCGCCGTAGGCACCTCTCACACTATCGCTGTAACCTGAGTACCCAAACAGTCGCAACAAACAAGCCTTCTATTGTCTGCCTCGCAGAAAACAAGGTCCTTTCTCTCAGCAGTCAAACATCCTGTGGCACTATGCCAACCAGTCCCAAGCACGGGGTCAAACACCGAACTGTCACAAATACCAATAAGTCTGCCGGCATAACTCACGGCCTCTACTGCACTGGACATGATCCACAAGCCTTCCCCACCTGCACAATACCAACAGTAACCTGTACCTCTAGTGCACGGGGTAACAACTCTGCCTCTAGTCCATGCAGGAATGCAACATGCTCTTACTCCGACTGCTGTGATGAATTCACACCTGCGCAACTCAATCCATTACCGGGGCGCCCTCCAACCGGGCGGCACAGATTCATCCACTCGATGCAAGTGGTCGTCGCTCAGCCTGCCAAAATATCTAGACCAATCACAAAGGGAGCACGACCTCTGTCCATGCTCACACTGAGGTGACGAATGTGGTCTCTCGCAGGCAGCCAATCCACGCTACCGCTGCGCCACTCTGATAAAAGGGCTGATGCTGTCATCGGGGTCCACCCAACCTCTGACGTCTCAGAAATCCACCTGGATATCATCGTCATACGACCAAGCACAATCAATTCGTGCAATTCCTTATACAATTATCCTTACTAAGCTCACCCCTCAATCACATATATTGCACCCCAAACATGCCAGTTATCAATCACACAGGGTAACATCCCCCTTGGGTAAGCTTTGCATAATCCATCCACAAGGCTATCCACCATCCTGGAAGGGAAAACGAAAATGTCTCCGCCGGCCGATCTGTCCTCCAACACCTAGTGCCAAGCGCCTCTATCCAAGACTCGCCTCTGGCGGCAGACCCCTATACAAAGGAGCTGCAACGCTACGCCCCATACACAATGCCTACTCCATCGAGGCATCCAAAATCCAAACGGGGAATCAAATAACCTGAAAGGTATCCTGATGCAATCCACTCACAGTCAAGCATATCCTATGCGCCATGTCCCCCAAGTCATAGAGCGCGCAGTTCGATAACTGCATAAACCCTTTTTGACACCAGGAGGCTCTCAAGCAGTCTTTCCATCACCACCAACCACGATTCTACCCCAAGAGGCTCCAAACTTAATCCTATGAATCGGGGTGGTTTAACTGCTGAAACTGGCTCAACTGATCAATGGTGTCCCATAGCTCATCCGCTGTCAATTATCCACCCTGCCTCGGCGCCTCGGCACTAAACATTGGCACGGAGGGGCTACTCACTCCATCGGTACCACAGAAATCCCCGCCCCTGAGGATACTGCAACCGGGTGGTCTCAGAAAGAAGCACTGTCGAGCTGCCCGCTGCTCCGACAACTGTGTCACTAAAAACCCGATGCCCGCTCACTCTGCCACTGATAAGCCTCTGACAATCCTGTCATCTGGGTCCGGAGTCCTCTGACCCCAATCCGGTATCCGGCCTGAAACAACTAGCTCAGACCCAACTGCCGCACCAAGGTGCGCCCGGGTCAAGGCCCAACGTCGGGGAGACACCGCTCGCCACGACAAACCGCAAATCAGCACACCCCAAACACTCGACCCAATCTAGCGAAAGTCAAAGACATCCCTCTATTTCTGTAAACTTATGTTGTCTGCAGCCAACATACTGTCCCACAGAAATAGAATATGTCGATCCCTCTTCACTCACTGGAAGAGTCAAACAAATAAATCGCCGACTTTCGCAAAGTGTCGCGTCCCTCGCGCCCTATCATCCTAGGGTCTGCTAAAAGCCTAGGGTTTCCTAAGTCCCAACCGACCTATCCCTAAGCTCTGATACCAACTTAATCTGTCACGCCCCGGGTGTAAACCAGAACCCGGGCCCGTCCACAGATCCGCCGTGCACACGGTATTTCCCGTGTACACGAAGCGCCAGTAACCTGCTCAGATATAAGAGATATAATAAAAGAGCAATAAAAACAGAGCTGAACTAAAACTAATGCATCTCAGACTGAAGCTGGAAATAAATACAATACATCTGTACATAAATGATACAGCAGTCTCTCCCAGCTCACAAAATAAATACAACCTGCTGGCGAAAGCCAGTCCCAAAAGTGAAAGTACTACCGTCTGAGGAAACATGGGTACACCAACAGTCCAGCTAACGTGCTCATCCTGCCTCGGATCTATCTACTCAGCCGTCCTCTCTCCTCGACCCGCCACTATAAGCCCAGTAGCACCCGCAGAAGACACTGCAAAACAAGGGAGAAGAAAAAGAGGAAAGAAGAATGGGGGTGAGACTACTAGTAAACCAGTAGCCTCCCCTAGTGGGTAAAACCTCAACTCTGACACGCCCACTAGGTCTACCAGAGGCAAAAGGAATAAAGGTGGTATGCAATGAGTATGACTCCTGATGAAAAGCTACCACTAGAATGCCTCTAAAAACTGAGCTAAAAGAATAGCTGAATGTATGCATCAGAATACAAATGCCTGCCTGAATAAACCCAATCTGACCACCAGTAACACTGGTACTGCCTGCTCTGCCTGCCAAATCGGGTATGCCAGCCTACGCATAACACCGATAGGGATGAGAGTCTCGAAGACTCGAGGTCTGAAAACCGCACACTCCGGAGTGGCACTCGAGGGGAGCGACCCACACGAGTCAAGTGCCTCAGTAACAAGTATCAAAGTCAGCAGGACTGGATCATGACTATGACCAAAGTGGGAAAACCCATCCACTAAAGGGAGACCCGATCTCAACCTGATGCAATATAACAAATAGTGGGAAACTCCATCCACTAGAGACCTGATACCCAATCTGATGCATAAGCAACCTCCGGTCAACCGCCCAAGGTCCGCGGTTGCCGCAATACCCTGCCATCAAGCCTGCCTGTCCCAAACCCAAGATCCTGACTACACTATCCCCAAACCCCCTGCTCGCGCACGAGCTACAAATACCCTGATCTCAAATGAAAGGAGAAAAGAATAATAACAAGGTTTCTCCTATGTCAATTCCAGCATGATAGTGTAGCAGAAAAAGGTGGCCTATCTAGGTGACCATACAAGCATGCAAATGTCCCAAGATGATATAAAGATAAACAGATGTCGATAACCTTCATAATGTCAGAGCATGTAGAGAACAGTATGAGAATAGTAAATATGAGATAGCCTGTGCCTGCCTGCCTGCCTATGCCACCTACCCAAAGCCCACAAATCATTGATTAGCCTTATCCTTTAACATGACGCTGCTGTTCTACAATCATAATCCCCATCAAGCAAGTTCTAACAATATCTGTTTAATCACAATAAGCCTGCCATTGCCACACATAAAGTGCATTTATCCTTTTAATCAAAGAAGCTACTCAAATGCCTAGCGGGTAATCAAAAGAAGAGGGTTAACAACCACACCCATAATGACAATCCTGACCCAGATCCGACATCCGGTCAACCGCCTACTATCCGCAATAGCCGCAAAACCCCAAAAGCTAAAATTCAAGCCCCGACTACACTATGCCGATCCCTGCTCAAACCCGAGCAACAAATAGCCGCCTGCCTAAGGAATAGGGGAAGAAGAGACAATAGGGTTCCTCCTAAGTCAGTCCCAACATATAGTGTAGCGATCAGAAATGGTCTAACTAGATATCCCTGAAATCAAGCCTATCTCCTCATGGAAGAAAGAAGGGGTGTCACGCCCCGAGACCGTCAATTTGAACAGTTCGGGCGCGCCAACAGACCCGCCAATCGGGCATGACCTTTCAAGACCTGAAAGGAACGGTTTATTCCAACAATTTTAATTCAATATAGCGGAAGAGTAAGCAATCAGAGGAGAGATCTATGAATTTAAACTTCCAATCATTCAAACAAATAGTTAGAAGAAATGAAAGTACATCACTTGAGCGAAAACAAATACTTTTGTTTATAATACAACTCTCTTTTAACATGCAACTACAATACAAATTACATCCATATTTTTTTTTCTTTTTCCAACATGAAACTTGAACATTTAAAGATTACATTGTTGCTCACATACAAAGTTCGCTCAAGAAAATAAAACTCCAAAATGGTACTGGCGACTCTAGACTGCTAGGTCGCTACTCTGCTGGGCTCTTGCCCCTGTCGCGTGCCTCGCTCGATGTACCTGGACCTGTGGGGATGTCACCCAAAGGGTGTGAGAACTACAACGAAGTTCCCAGCGGGTTCAACCACCGAGAGAATGCCCTGCACCGCTTAGTCTAATGGAAGCAATATAATAGAGAATGAATACAGTAATAAAAGCTGTAAATCCTAGCTAGCATGCTTAACACTTTTACCTTTGCCATAACCTGACTTAATGCCGTTGTAAGGTGTCATTCTAACCAACCACTTACTTGACCAACCACTTTCTTTACTTTCTTTGTGTTTTAATTAAAGTTGCTAACCCTCGGAGAATCTTGCCCAACGGGCCCTAGCCCGGCAGACATGCTGCCATAAGACAAGTCCTCTAAGGTTGCCGATAACACCCGCAAGTGTTACCCCGTCCTACGGAGAAACGTCCCGAACGGGTCTCTACCGGGAGAGGGACACTGCCTGCTACTCCAACATGGGCCGCGTTTCACCCCCGTAGGTACGCCCGTTTTATTATCTCTTTTATTGCTTTTGCACTTAGCCTCTTTTCACTTTAGGCCTTTGCCTTTCTCTTTGCTCTTTAGCACTCAGCTTCCTTTTCATTCGAGCTCGTAGCTCACATTGCCTCTTGGCCATTTTCTTTCTTTTCAATTAAGCTTTTAGCTTATCTTTTCATGTACTCAATACCTTTACCCTAGGTCCATGCCTCAAGGTAACAGAAGTCCCTTGGACTTAGTCTTTCTTTACTTTTATTATACTCAAGTTGAAGTTAAAGTGTAGGTGTATTAACCCAATTCCCTATGACGATTCTAGGGATTTCATTCACTTTGGATTTTAACCTCAACTATACTATGATTCCCTTAGAGACATAACTCTAAATTAAGCCCTACTTCCATGTACTCACATAATTGACTCAAGCAAAATGCCACTCGTGAAATCCTATAGTGAATGCCACACATTAGAGCCTAATATAAGTTTTCTCCTAAGTCGAGATTTCCACATGCCATAATTCACTTCTACATAAGCATGAAAATACAATCCTAGCCACTCTATTAACATGCTTCTAAGGAAAAGCAAAAGATAAGGGAGAGGTCACCCTCGCTCGATAGAATCCCCCACCTTAGTCGCTTTTGCAAGGATAAGATGGGTTGACCTTCTATTCTCCAAGAAATCCCTAAATTCATAATGAAACCAATTAGGAATCACTTTCATACTCTTTTTTTTTTTTTTTTTAATTCCACACAACTATAAAAGAGAATCCTAGGTTTACTCTTTATTTCTTTCTATGGGTTCATTTTGACCAATAAGGAAAGAAAGTTGCAAAAATCCCTTATTAGCATACACTTGTAATAGGGATATTTTGGTCTCTTTAATATTTTAATCTTTAAAAGAAAATCCTAAATATGATGTAACCATGAAGGAAATTATCTCATTGTCATTTTAATTCCACAAGAGTTCAAAAACTAGAACCCTAGAATTTTAACCTTACCTCTTTGGGTATTCTTTTGACCAAAAGAGAAGCAATGAAAGCTAATGTTTCACTTTGCTTTTAAAAGAGACCAAAAGTTGCCCTCTTGATCTTCAAGACTTTCCCTATAATGAAAAGGGAAATCATGAAGCAATTTCTTCCCATGATTCTCTAACTCCATAAAATTATAAAACTAAAACCCTTTTTAAAACATAAAAGGGAGAATTCCTTAATTGACTCTCTTTTTGGATCAATTTGAAGGGAATAGGAAGAAAGTCCCATTCTTGTCACGTTTGCCAAAGAGAAATTTTGATCTCTTGGTCTCCAAGGTTTTCCTAAAAGAGAAGCAAGTCTTGAAGCAAT
Organism: Tillandsia leiboldiana; assembly: GCA_029204045.2. Taxonomy (NCBI): domain Eukaryota; kingdom Viridiplantae; phylum Streptophyta; class Magnoliopsida; order Poales; family Bromeliaceae; genus Tillandsia; species Tillandsia leiboldiana. The sequence goes on along the minus strand of JAQNDB010004841.1, from coordinate 4,831 downwards.
GACTCTTATGATCTAATATTTCCATAAAAATTTAATTAGAAACCCCTTTGACAACTTAAAGGGAAAAACCCCTATTTGGTCAATTTCCCCATCAAAAGGCTAAATTTTTATCGGTTCATAAAAATGGGAGGAGAATAATCATCTCATGGCATGTTGCCAAAAGAAACTTGCACAACTCGATCCGGGGTCAAAATGCTCTCAAAAATTTGAGAAAAGCTGAATTTGAGCTATTTCCCCCAATTTGCCGATTTTGCTTTTGGCAAAAATCGAGAGTTGCATTTTTCTCATTGGAGAAAAGAGAAGAGAAGAAGTTTCTATCTTTCTTCTTTTCTTCTTTTCCTTTCTTTCTTTTTCCTTCTCTTTTCTTCTTCTCTTCCTTTCTTTCCATTCTTTCTTTCTTTTTTTTTTTTGTGAGGATGCCCTGCTGCTGGGCAGCAGCTGCAAGCTGCTGCCCAAGCAGCAGAGCCTGCAGCTGCTGCTGCTGCAGCTCCAGCAGCTGTGCAAGGCAGCCATGCTGCTGCCTTGCGCAGCAGCCATGCTGCCCAGGGCAGCAGCTGCAAGCTGCTGCCCAAGCAGCAGGGCCCACAGCTGCTGCAGCCCCCCATTTCCAATTTTTTTTTTTGTTTCCTTCCCCCCTCGAGCCAAGAGAGAGAGAGAGAGGGAGAGAGAGAGAGAGAGAGTACAATACCTTCTCCTTCTCCTTCTTCTTCTTCTTCTTCTTCTTCTCTTCTTCTTCTTCTTCTTCTTCTTCTTCAACTTCTTCTCTTTCTCTCTCTCTTCTCCTTCTTTTTCTTTCGTTCCTTCTTTCAGCTGAGAGAGGGAGAGAGTGTGAGAGAGGGAGGGTTTCAAGTGGAAGAGAGAGAGAGCATTTAGTTTTCTGCAGAGGGTGGTTGGGAAAAAAAGTGAATTTACTTGTTTGCCCTTAGTTTCAAAAAATTTCCAAAACTGCCCTCATTCCTGCAGTTTTCTCCTGCAGAAAGAAAATTCGGATACCCCACTTTCTCCGCGTTTTCCCGTCAACTGGGAAATCGAAATTGTAATTTTTCTTCTCCCTTTTAATCTACAAATTTTCCTTAAGCTCTCCACGATTTCTTTTAAATTTTCGGGTCACTCTAAGCCCTCGAAAGACAGCCCCGAAAAAGCTTCGCGATCAACTTCACTGTCAGAAACTGCAGTTTCAGAATTCACGAAGCATTTTTCTTCGCTTCGTTCTCCAATTTTTCCTTTAATCTCTCACCTCGGTTTTTCAACCCTTTTAATCAGAAAACTTTTGTGAGACACTCCACGATTTCTTTTAAATTTTTCGGCTACTCTAAGCGCTCGAAAGAGAGCCCGAAAAAGCTTCGCGATCAACTGCGCTGTCAAAACTGCAGTTTCAGAACTTACGAAGCATTTTTCTTCGCTTCGTTCTCCAATTTTCCTTTAATCGCTCACCTCAGTTTTTCACCCATTTTAATCAGAAAACTTTTGTGAGACACCCCACGATTTCTTTTAAATTTTTTGACTATTCTAAGTCTCCGAAACAGGGCTCCGAAAATGCTTCGTGATCACAAATTTCAGAAACTCCAAAATTTTGCCAAGTCCTCGGGGTTCAAGTCACTTTTCGACCCGATGCCCTTCGCGTCAGCCCGAAATGCACCGAACTCGAATGTAATCATATTTAAAACAGGCTACAAGTCTTCTCGCCGATTTCGCCATTTTGCGAACTCGGCGAACTCGGGTCCAAATTTTGCAAACTTGAGGCTTCGCTTTTCCAACCACAACTCACTTTTCGACTCAACGGCTTTTTGCGTTGATTCGAAACGCTTCTAACCCACTTGTAATCACATTTGAAATGTGTTACAAGTATTTTTACCGAGTTTTGCTATTTCGCAGAAATCGGTGCACTACAAGGGGAGTGACAAATAGTGGTTCACCATGTGTACCAAGTAATAACTCCACCTGGGTGTAATCATCATGCTAAACCATAATCCAACCACACATGTCCATAACCTGCTAATCACCCTCACATGAATTATCCACCTATGCCTGTCCAAAAATCCTCAAGTGGTACCCTCCCACAAGACGCCTCACAATATCACAATATGAAAGTACATCCCCCTCCCTCATGCAAGGTTAAATGCTTAAAACGATGTCCATGAAGCATGTATAAGTTCCAACATGTCAAGTTTCCAATATAATGTTTTCCATATGATAGGCTCACAATTATCCAGTTAAGCATGCATGTCCATTAGGTGACCATTCAACATGTTCAATAAAGGGGATCACTCTAATATTCCTAGTGGGTAGATCAGAAAAGAGGAGTAAAGCAACCACCCACCTGGAATTGCGCAACCCAAGGCTGTCCAATATCTCTTTTTCACGCCACAAGTCCAAACAGATAAGCCGCCGCGATCACTGTTCACAATTAACCCAAAACATGCAATTAAACATACAATTATCCTCAAAACATGCTATTCCAGTAATCAGTCCAGAGTTGAGCCTTTTTCACCTGCGAGTTGTGCACAGAAAATTCCCAAAAATATACCGTCGCGATCCTCGCGACGAGCCGGTCGAAACGAGTACCTGCACGCTCAAATCCGAGTTTCCTACACTGAGATAAATTCGGCAAGGGGACTATCCCAAAGAACTCTGTACTGTAAATTTCAGCACCAAATACTGAAAATAATGCCTTTTTCACCTTCGGGGAAAATCCAGAAAAATCCAGAAAAATTTGAGGATGTTCCATGCGATGTGTAGATGCAAAATGCCTTTTGAATCACCTCAATCTGATGTCGGTTGCGGAGATATCGCTGAAAGATCGAACCGCTGTCCAAAACTCCATCACAGCAAATGGTGTCACAGTAAACTCAGGAAAACTCCTCGAAAAACGTGAAACGAGGGGAAACAGGAAGTACCAATATTAAAGCTCTGTCAATCGCCGTTCCAATGGCGCAAGAATCGCCGGAAAATGTGATCGGGGTAGCCGGAAGAGCTCTCGCATGAAATGCGACGAAAGGATACACGATGAAGGAACGTCGCGCCGTGCCGGAGAAATGGAAATCTCGTAATCTGTGCCGCCCAAAAATCCGAAACTTCACAGGATGCTCCTCTCTTCTTGATGAAGATTTCATCTTCTCACTCCTCGAGAAGATGAAGCCTCTAAGGTGATGAAAAATGCCTTTGAATGAGCCTCGGATGGAGATAATAGGAAAAACCAGAAAAATCTTTTCCATTAATTCCCTCTGTGTCCCGCCGAACAGGAAACACCAAAACTGTCCACTAAAATGCTGCCACGTGTCCACAGAGCACAAAACACCAATTACATCCAATCCAGCTGCGACACGTGGCCCCCCGACCGCGCTGCCCGCGCGCCCCAGACGCGCCTGCTGCCCCTTCTGCCCGCACAGTTGACCAACCATGGGGGATTGCCGTGTCATGCCTCTGCCTAGTGAACCGGTGCACTAAATTCTATGGACCGAACCAATAGAAACCTGCCACGTGTCCAAGCCGGTGCACCATAAACCCATGAGCCATCCCGAATATGCGTAGACAACCGCCGTGAGCCGACCTCTAGGATGATGCCACGTGTCCCCCCGCCTCGGTGCACGCGGCGCGTGGACCGCCCGCCTGCCCGCGCGCCCGCGCGCTGCCCGCGCCCTGCCCGCGCCGCTCGCCGCCGCTTGCGCCTGCCCGAGGCCGCGCCGCCGCCCGCCGCCGCCGCCTGCCGCAGGCGATCGCCGGAGTTACTGTTCCGGCAGTGAACAGTACCCGAGCACCAAAAATACAATGGGTAGTCCGTTTTGACCGTTTTCGCGCGCTGAATCCGAATTGACGTCTGTTTCGCCAAATTCCCATCCGATAAAATCGCCGGAGGCTCCGGAAAGGCGTTTTCAATCCGAATTCGTGCCGAGTCCAAATTTGATATCCGATTTGCGCGAAAACACATCTAAACATCCGACGGGGTCCCCCTGATCACCCACGGATCCATTTAAGCCCGAAGTTCATCACTTGAGTCCAATTGGCGCACGAACACCGCCGCATGCCCCGTAGGCCTGCAGAAGCTGCCGATCACACTGTAACAGCCCTGTAGAATTCCGGATCATCACAGAAAATATCAGCAGGATTTGGGGAAAGTCACGTGAAATCCTCAACTATTTTCTTTTGAGTCGAAACTTTCTCAAATAGGATAGTAGTCGTTCTTTCCATCCAGGTTCATTTCCTTATTATCGCACCGAAGCGTGATCTTCGGCGCTTCCAATGCTGGATGTCACTTGCCGCTTAGATTCCGTACTAGATTGCACCCCGAATCTCGCACTTTTTCTTTCCAGAACCCTTTCTTCTTCTGCTGATCAGATGAAGACTGACTCTGACTCCGCCGCTTCGTCGGTTGTCCGGGTAGTTTGATGTCCTTCTTTGTCCGAAGTCGATCCTCGATGAGGTAAGAACTCTTCCCGTCGCCTGCTTCTTCCATCGAACTCTTCTAGTCGCCTGCTTCTCCCGTCGAACTCTTTCCGCGCCTGCTTCTCCCATCGGCTGTCGTCTTTCAGTGATGGCATACCATCGCGTGTCGGCTCTTTCACTTGATCATTCGTTTTTGTATGTTCTTTAACGAAGGTCTACACCATGTGTCACTTTTTGAAGTGGCGAAAATTTTGGTCTCACATTGTTATATATAAAAAACTAAATGAACAAATGAATTTAAAACAGCGTAGTTTACATTATAATCTAATGCGGGTCCACCTCCTCCATTAAGCTATGCAAAAGCGCAAAAATTTGTCTGCATATCAACATGTGCCAATCTAATCCGAATAATCATAATTTTTAGGGATATAGATTAATTGTTCACATT